>CM065054.1:105098905-105123905 GCA_032883995.1 Coronaproctus castanopsis | reverse complement strand
TATATATATATATATATGATTGGTAATATCTTCAGCTTTACTAAGAAAAGTAAATTAGTATTATATTGCATTTTATGAAAAGATCATTAACGTAAAATTTTTAAATAAATTTGAATCTAACGTTATTCTTTATTCTAATCAGTTTGGTTTTAATTATTCCACGGAGGTGGCAATTAAAACTGTACGATCTTATTCATGCGTCGAGAAATAATAGTTTAATTAGTGTGTGTTACTGTATTTGGAGTTTTTGCGACTATAAAACAAGAAAACGAATTAGAACCCGAGAAAAGAATAACAAATGGCTCGATTGCGTACCGTTAGATAAATCGTATACTTAACGCGGCCAAAATATTCAACCAATGCGTGATTCCGATGCTAGCGTACGCTGCAGAAACTTGACACTTAACGAAGGAAGTCATAGGAACATTAAGAAACGGATGGAACGAGTTTCGATTCGCATAAAATTACGAGACAGAATTAAAAGTCGGAATATATCCGAAATAAAACAAAATTCGAAGATGTATAGGATAAAGATTGTACTGAACAACTGGGCCCGGACTGGTAACGTTGGAAGGCGAGAAGATGGAAGGTGGACAAAAGAACCGATTCAATGGATAGCGTAATACTGAAAAGCGCGAACAAGGGAGACCGCTTAGAAGGTGAACGGATTATGTTGTGGCAGTCGCAGGGAAACAGTGGCCTCGTAAAATGCAGGATACGAATGGATGGATAAGTCTACATCGAATCAATGATGCGACGCAGACTTTAGGTTAAGATAAGATATATATAAATATATATGCCGAATAGCCTTAAAAGTAAGCTGTGTATAATCAATGTGGGTTGCCTGTCTTGATATACGGAGCTGAAATATGGAGTGTTACTAAGGGGATAACTAGAAGAAGTAGGAAAACACGAACTGCTCACGAGAGGGTTATTCTTGAAATTAAGCTGAAAGATCGCAAGACGGTTACATGAATTAGGTAACGGACGAAATGGTAGACGAAGTGAAACGGATCGCCAGGCTAAAAAGGAAATAGATCGGACATATAAAAGTATAATACGCACTGACGAACGCATAGAATCAAAATCATGTACAGTAAAGGAGTGAGGCGAGGCTATTTTTATGCTGTGATGATATTCGATTTATTTAATTCTATTATTAATTGTTATCATTACTAGTATTAATATTAGTGATGGTATTAATATTCGAAATCTTTTTAGTCGTGGAAATATTTTGATCCTACTTTTATAGGAAATTAAATAGTTTCTTAAAGATCTAACGATGATTGGGTGTTGTTATAAAAAAGAGATTATAATAAACGTACGGATTTTAATTATTATATTAAAAATTTACTTTATTCATTTTTATATTATTACCGATCACGTTCCGAATATTAAGTATATTAATCCTATGTACTTATGACTGGTTGAATATATTCATTTTATTATTTATTTATTGGGTATATAAATTGCAAGTTTAATTTTTATTATTTAATATTAGAATAACCGAGT
The DNA here is from genome assembly GCA_032883995.1 of Coronaproctus castanopsis. Taxonomy (NCBI): domain Eukaryota; kingdom Metazoa; phylum Arthropoda; class Insecta; order Hemiptera; family Monophlebidae; genus Coronaproctus; species Coronaproctus castanopsis. Next base: position 105,122,393 of record CM065054.1, on the reverse strand, counting down.
AGTTATAAATTGTAAATTTATATATAAGTAATTTTTTTCTTTTAAGATTTTTATTATTTTAAATTTTGAAAATTAGTAGTTTTTTTTTTAAAAATCATGATTATCATTGTTATTATTATGTTTAATATAGACTGATACTTTTTTTTTTTTTTTTTATATAGTATTTAAATATTATGTTATATTTAAATATAAATATTATTATTATCTTTGAATATAAAAAGGCAATTATTAAGAACGATATATTAATAATACACTCTTATTGTTTTATTTATTTCGATACATTTTATTCATTTTGGTATAAATATTAGAAATGGTGGTATTCCTATTATTCTTTTACTTTTATTAAAATTATATTTATTTTTTATTACGTCATTTATTACTACTATTTTTATTTGATTTAAAGTCGATATTTTATTTTTATTCATTATTGAAATTATTATTACATTATTCATTAAGTATAAATTATTTGAAATATATTAAAATTAATTTTTTATTTTTCATTAAATAGATTCACGCTATATTATAAATTGATAAATAGATTAAAATTTTTATCGAATTTATGATTATCGATATTATTATCATTATTATTATATTTTTATAGTAAATATTCTGTTTGTTAGAGTATCGTCGTCCTATCGATGCAACCGAATGATAACGGAATAGAAAATATACCGCTTATAGATTTCGCAAAAATGAAATTTCCATAATGGTTTCATCTTTACATTTTACCACGTTAAATAATAGTATTTGTTTTCGAATTTCTTCTCTGTTTCTTCATCTTCTTTATTATTTGAAAATAAAATTAATGGCAGGTAAGCGAAATATTCGGGAGAAGAGACGAAAAGAGATTAGGTGAAAATATTGATCCCTTCTACGTAAGTAAAAAAGGACGCTTGACATTTAAATTGCGTTCTCGGCTCTCAGCTTCGGTTTGTAAAGTGTCAGGTTCCTGTAAACCTTAAAAAGTTAAGCTTCGTCTGAAAATGTCAATGTAAATGAAGCAGACGAAAAATTGAAGAGGCATAAGCTTTTTATTTTCTTTATACGTTTGATAAAAAAGTTTCCTATCAGTTAGTACGGGTAAATTTTACTACCGAAAGTAACACTAGTAAGAGTACCAACGAAGGAATACGTCAGAAATGATAAAGTTTATTAATTCCTTACACGATGTCGTCGCAATCAATATTTAACAAAGGAAAATAAATAAATAAATTCGCTTTGTGTTTTATTATATTTAAATTAGGATAAATTTAACATTAAATACTACGTATAAAATGTAATATAATAACCGTATTGAAAATATAAAATGTTAAAATCGAGTTAATTAAGTACCTTTTAAATTAATATTCGAAAATATATCCGAAAACTGTGATTAATATAAAATAAATTATACGTTTCTTTTGATTATATAACTACGGATACGTGTTACTAATTTTTAACGAAGTTAGAAAACGTTGCGCAGTAAGGTGATCAACGAGCAATTGAAAAACAGGAAAGATGAAAGGAAAAAATATTATTCCGCAAAATGAAATAAAATCGAACATATAAATATCTTAAATTACCTTTGAAGTTGATTAAGCTAAATTTGAGAAATAAAAAATAAAAATATATGAGGAGGTGGGCCATGTTGTTGCTGAACTGTCAAAATGTAAAATTAATGAAATCCAGGTGAGAATAAAGTAAATAATGATGTTACACGTACTTTATTCCGCATGTGATAATGCGACTTAAATATGTATGTTATATATACTATATACGTATATTATATATTTATATATATATATATATATATATATATATATATATATATATATATGTATATATATATATATATAACACATACATATATAAATATTTCATCATCACATTTGATACACAATACTATGACCTTTGCGGTTGCTCCGATGATTTAATATCTCCATAAACTCTTTTCGCAATTGTTATATATTTCTTGAACTCTAGTTTGTCCAGTCTACGTTATGGTGATATGACCATTTACAACACAATTATCATGATAGCAATAATAGCGCAATAACGTTCGTCTTAATATATAGTAATAGACCATGTTAACGCGACATTTAATAATTCGTTCTAAATATACCGTTACTTGTATGTTAAATTGCAATATTTTCAAAATAAATGCGATTATATTACTAATATAACAAATTATAAAGTTTAGATGTGGAATGTTATTACTTAATTACAAAAATCAGTTAAAATAAACCTTTATTCGATTTCGCAAAGCTTTTCGACAACTACGCCATTATCAGGCGTTATATAAATAAAAATAAAGATATGAAAAAACACAAAATATTAATTTAAATATGAGTTCACAAATTTATACACATAAAATGAAATATAAATACTTAAAACAATCCGACAGTGACTGTGGTAAACAACGCAATCAAATATCAGTAATATAAAATTTACGGAAGACAGAAAATAATTATTTTATAAAAATATGTATTTGAATTTTTGATCATTATAAAATATATATTTTTCATTGTTCAAATACGTGTTTTTATAAAATAATTATTTTCTGGCTTCTATAAATTTTATATTACTGATATTTGATTGTGTTGTTTACCACAGTCACTGTCGGATTGTTTTAAGTGTTTATATTTCATTTTATATGTATAAATTTGTGAACTTATATTTAAATTAATATTTTGTGTTTCTTTCATATCTTTAATTTTATTTTTATTTATATAACACTTGATAATAAATGCGTAGTTGCCGAAAAGCTTTGCGAAATCTAATAAAGGTTTAGTGATTTTAACTGATTAATTAAATAACAAATTATACTTTTTTCTGTTGTTTATTTCTTCTACGGTTAAATTATTGAAATCATTAAATTGATATCTTACTAATTCTTCCATAATATAATCTAACCGGTTTCCGGTCTCTGTTTTTCCCATTTATTTATCCGGCTAGTATGTATTTAACATTATTAGCCACGGATTTCCGCATATGATGACCATAGTACGTCTATTGAATTAACCCCACAGTTCGGAATTATTTAATAAAAAATACAAGTATCGATTGAAACGTGCGAATAAATTATAAACTAAGGAAAACGAATAGGTATGTCCGTTCGGTAGCACGGTCTTGGTGAATCTACTAATATAATAAATACGTGATGACGAAATTGTTAAATAAAAATATTTTGAAATAAAAAACTATCGGGAAACTAAAACAGCGCTTAAAAGAGTGGTTAAAAGATTATAAACAAGAAACGAAAAATTGCGAATTCGAAGTGGTGCGACAGGTGAGAGCAGTAAGTTAATATAGCGTCTGCTACTACTAATGAGGTAATGGCAATATGGTAAATAAAAATAGTTACTGCGAGAGTGTGGGTGAGAGTGTAATAATGTGCGAGTACTATAAATTTGTGTATATATGTGAATTTTATAAATTAAAAATAACGATTTTTTTATGTAATAATAGTTTAGATGTACGTATTGTAAAATGGTGTAGATCCGTCGACAAGCGTATGACGGGATATTATCTGAGTACAGAATGGACTATGTGTGTGATTGGGTTTACTTATTGTATTTTTATTTTATAATAAGTATACGCTTTTTAAAAAAAAAAAAAAAAAAATTGAATAGACGATTTTCAATTTTAAGTTTACCAGAATTTATATTATAAACTTTGAAAGTTGGTAGGTGACGTCCATTTAAGCGATCGTCATTAATTCGAAGTAAACGATGCTTACCGGCAAGCCAATATAATAGAGAACTATATTGTGATTATGCTGTCCATTATGAGCTTCTATACTTTTCCCACTAGCCGCGTACGCACCGACCAATTGGATGGAAAGCCGAGTTGTGTAGAAGCGTTTTTATGATTAACACTTCGAATCACGTTGGTTACTATGTTTTTGATCACCTTTGTTAATTTTGAGTAGCAGGATGGTGCTATGTGTCAGTTTTTTCACTTGGTAGATGCTACAATTGTGAACTTCTTTTATAATATACAAAACTGAAGCATTACGAACGAAGAGTTTCGTTATGAAGTTTATGGAAATTTATTGTCAAACGTATTAGTTTTCATCAGTGTCAACAAAACAAAAATGAATAAGTAAAAGGACACGGATCAGACGTTAATAACAAAATTAGTTTGGAGTCTGAAAATCATCTATTAAAAGGAGCACATCAAGACGTTATGACTACGAACGATTACGGGGACGTCTTGGATTTGTTCTATCTGCAATGTGTTGTTACGTTTAAAGAAAGTTAAAAATCGTTTCCGATATTTTATAAACCGAACAAAATATAACACCGATAATCACCGAAAGTTTTTTATTGCGAAACTTTTCGACAATTACGTAATTTTCAAGCACGCGCAAATAAAAGAATATATTTATTTGCGTCGAAAATGACGTACTTGTCGAAAAGCTTCGCAATAAAAAACTTAATAGTGATTAAACGGTGTTATATTTTGTTCGGTTTATAATTAATAAAATCACTACTCTCCGATATATTCAACATTTAACTATTATTTTTCTCACGTTTTTATTAAATTTCGTATTACGGTACTTATAATTGTTAATGTATTAGTTACCCTTGCTTTTAAAATGATTGGTTACTTCGTTAATTATACATTAATATGTACCGATAATAAATAATTCGTATAAAGTGTACATTTATGCATGGTGGTTAACCATGATTAACACCAATTTTTTCCACATATTTTCAGCTTACCTACACACAATCGGACGAACTATTTCTAACAAAATTTTATGTACTTCATTTTTTAAAGACGAAAGGATGGAAAATTAAACAACCGCGCGTACTTCAAAAAGTTAAAATTCACGTCCGTGACGGGATTCGAACTCAGCCGGTGCGAGCAGAATATTAATTACCCGCTATATAAGATCTCTGAGTCTCAGAACAAATCTTCAAAGAAGCCTTCCAGGATTCAGAAGAAAGTTTACTAGTTAATGGAGAGCGCCCGTTCGGTCTCCGATACGCGGACGATGCTGTAATTTTCACGGATAACTGTGGACGTCTTCAAACATCGATAAAGAAAGTAGTAGAAAGTAGTAGTGAATTCGGTCTGATCAACAAGACTAAATATATGCTAATCAGCAAGCACAATATAACACTCGGCTGATCGTAAAAAACGGAAAGATAAAGTTAATCAACATATATATTTTGGGAACTATAATAAATGAGAATTCGGATCAATATCGAAAATTAAAATGCGGAATAGAGAAAGCAAGGCATGTAATAAAATTAAAGTATCATTCACGTGTAAGGGATCTAAATTTACAAACAAACATTATACTACTCGGATGTTTTTTTTCTCAATACTCTTTATGGAGTGGAATCACGGACATTGACGGAAAGCGTATAATTGAAAAAGCCTGAATGATTTTTACATGTGGTTATATCGTTGTATCATGAAAATTCCCTGAACGCATCAACGTATCGACAAATATGTTTTATTGAAGTTGAACAAAGAACTAGAAATCCAAGAAATTACTTGGGCCACATAACGATAAATTGAAGAAGACATGAATTCTGCAAAGAATTCTTCAAGGTAAGATAACGAGACGACGAGGCCAGGAATGAAGAGGTCATGGACGAAGAAGAATAATTTGGCTCGATAATTTAAGAACATGGTTCGGAGCAACATCCGCAGAACTCTTCGAAACAGCAGTGGGCAAAATTATAATAGCTAATTTGATCACGAACACCCGTTAACGAATATGCATTGGAATGCATAATATTGCATGCGACAACATAAAGTTTCTGACGATTCTTGAGCATTAGATTGGATATAGATTGCGTAATTTTAGCTATTTAATTAACATATTTTCTTTTCTTTTTAAAAAAAAATAATAATAATCCATACACTGTGGGGTTAAATTTATTCTATAAGATTTGCTTATTGAAAAATTGGCCTGAGCACCGTAAAGTTATAATTGGATGGGTTCTGTTTAGTTCATTATAACTAACTACATGATTCGACACGGTATTCGATAACGATATAACATAACATTATATATAATAATTATAATTATATATACATTTATAAATATATATATGTATGTATGTTTGTATACGTATATATGTATGTATCATATTGTGCCGCTCTACTTCAAGCATTTAACTAAACAACAAATGTATAATGTAATCTAATCTCTAATTGATTTAACTTCTTCCTATATTACCGTTCCCAAATATGATAGCGTTATATCACGGCTCGTACATGAATGTTGCACAGTTGAACACAACCGCCAGAATTATTCGGAACGACATTTTTTTCGATGTTGTAATAAAATAGTCGAAGGTATTCGCTATTTGAAACGAAATAAGTGAATTTTAATTATATTTTTCGTCGAATATATTATAACGAGTAAAAAATCCGTTAAAAAAATAAATGCTTCGAAATGTCTAATTACAACACGTTGGTAACAGTGTAGCGTCGAATAAATTAACCGATATTATTCGCTCAATTAATAAACTCTCGACAAACAGCTAGAAATTGTATATCTATCGATATTTTACACATACAGTTTTTTTTTTTTTTTTTTTTTTTTTTTTTAATGGCGGGCGTATGTCTTTTCACGCTATTATTTCAGCCTTGTTACATATTCAATTTGTTTAATGTAGTTATTTACCTATTTAATTCATTTTCGAGAGTAATTCTAAATAAACGTTAAGCACGCGCCGATCTTTATACATGTATATAGAAATTTTTAACAACTTAAAGCTTGCACGTAGTTCGCTTCTGCAGTGTGAAACATGCTTATATATTCGTACATATGTGTGAGCATACTATATATGTATAACGGCAAGCACGTTTAAAGAATGCAATCGAACCCCCTTATATATTCTACTCAAATATCGCAATCGGTGCATCCTTCAGACCCACCAGCTTTATTGCCCAACAATATTGGCATTCAGGATATTTTTGGGGAAACGACGTTTTTTTCTCCATTTCTACGACCCTTTAACTTTCAATTTCTCGCGCTTTCATAAATTACATATATATATATATATATATATATATATACATATATATATATATATATATACATATATATATATATATATATATATATATATATATATATATATATATATATATATATATATATATATATATGTATATACCGATTTTTACGTTTTATTTTGGGCCTGCGATTTTTAATTTTATATGTATATATATATATATATATATATATATATATATAAAACCATTTCAAGCGGAAAAAAAAATCATAACAGACAAAAAATTCGTTTTCATTTTACTCAGAACCATTCGAGCGTAACTAGAAGCATTTGCTTCAAAAATTTTCAATTTTTACTCGAAATCTTTTCACTTTTGTGTATATATTTTCCTTTGCAAAAAATTAACTTACTAACGGCATACCGCTGTATTTTCTAACCTTTTATTTTCGCTATTTAGCTTGCGAATATTTATATAGAAAATGTTAAGGCTGTATTTATTTATTTATTTATTTATTTGTATGCAGAACATTACGGCGTACTCAACAAAGCGTTGATTACAGTGTATGCATTTACAGAAATAATTACAAAATAAAAGTAAAATTATACCGCACACGCATCGTGCTAATTAACGTAAATCATGTTAAAAAATAGAAAATGAAATTACTAATCTAAACAAAAAAATAATTACGTTCCTAATGAAATACAGTATCTACGAATATCAATCTTCTTCTCCCATCATATGCAAGGTTAGGTTAGGTATAATCGTCGGTTATGTATAATTGTGCAAAATTTCCATCGTAATTGTTACTTTATATTTCCTATCCGATCTACGAATCCGTCGTTAATCCTCCGTCAGTGAGGTGAAATATATGTTTAATAACGAGGGGCTGGTCTTGTAGACCGACTGCAACTTAAAGCGAATTTTATATGGAAGTTTGCAACACCTAAATTTAATTACTACTTCATTATTATAAATGCGCAGATGAATAAGTTTGTATATGAAATCAAAAATACTATAAAATACGATATTAAAAAATTATGGGCTAACGAAAACTGCTTATAATAAAACTCACGAATTTCCAAACGTGTTATAACTGAAATAAATGTCGAAATTATCAACTTTAATACGTACCCCGATAAAACGTAAAATTAAACGTACGCGCGTAAAATTACATTATAATACACCGAACCTCTGATTTAAATACGAAATATTACTAGATTTTTATAACAAAGTTCCGTACAAAATGCAACCTCTACAAATAAAATTTCATACAAATCGATAATTGAAATTTATTAATTACAGAAATAAAAAATAAAAAAATTTTAATGAAAATACTAGAAATCCAAATTTTAGTGCCAGCTTTAATTTCATAATGATCTCCGTGTCTAATGATCATTTCTACCGTGGATTTATCGAAAAACTTTTTCCAAATTTCAACTTGATCTTCGAGGTTTTTCACAGTTGCGCGACATCATCTTCGACATTGTTTGACAGTATTTTTTTATCTAGTTCCAACAGCTTTTGTTCCGCAATATATATTTTCCATTTTGCCGTATCTTTACCGACGTAAAAAAAAAATTATTTTCATGATATTCTTCTCGTTTGTAACCTTCACTTTCTGATTCCTGCTCGCTTTTTGAATATTTTTTACGAACTTACACTGTATCAATTTTTTCATCGTTACTATCACTATCATCTACGAGATTTTGCACATTCCATTTCGGCTCAATCAATTAATTCAATCATTTTCCTAATACGAGCAGCTTAGGCTTCATAGGCGGACAAGTAATTTTCTACGTAATCGAAAAGTATATAATTTTTTTCTTTTGAAAATATTTCTCGGAAATATTCAAAAGGATGCTTAAAATTCCACGGTAGTGTAAACGTACTGCTTTAGAGACTACATTTCAAATTTATAAGGGATCTCTATTCAGCATTGTATGTAATTTCGTAAGTTAAGATAAATGCAAAATATCACTTCACCTCTGTTTCAGTAGAAAACGTAACTGATTGAGGTCGGTGTCTCGGATCGTATATAAAATTAATTAGGTCGAAACGGGAGACTGAAATACATAACCGCTAAATACGCAATCGCAACATAAAACTAGTTATTCGGAATATACGCGTGTGAAGCAGTTTTCAGCATTTTTTCAGGCCTCACTGACGGAGGGTTAAGTAACATCCGCTAAAACGTTAAACCTTCTGGCGCAAATTCGCTGCAGTCTTCTAATATAGCCTGCATATACCCCATTTCCGCGTTTATTTTTCATATCGAGCGTCCTTCATTATTTCCTATCCACTCTTTTAACTTCATTCGTCGGGTCGACAACTACATCGGAATTCGTTATATATTCTACATATTTCTTTCTCAATGTTATTTTTCATTTATTAAAATCCTTTCGTATTTTGCGCTAATAATTCGTCTATTGTCTAAAACGATTTACCGGATTTAAGTCTCGATACTAATGCGGTCATTATCTCTCTTTAGAGAGATTAGTTCTTCGGTGGGTACATCTTAAATTTGTTTCCATCTCCGAATAATTCTACCTCCCGACTAATTACAGCTAGAGCTGTATTAGCTAATAGCGGAGGCACATAATTGGTGTAGATTTAAGCGTTCCTGATATGATTCGGAATGCTTCGTTGAATATCGCAGTTGCTGTTTTCAACATGGTCGCTATTACACCAGCCTGATGAACATTATTCGACTGCCGAATGTACAAGTGCCGAGGAAGGAATTCCGAGTGTTTCGGCACCCTAAGTCGAAACTGCGAATCTTCTGAGGGGATTTGTACGTGTTTTTAACTTTTTGAATAAAACCGTCAGATGCACATTATACAAGATGCGTTCTAATATCGCGTCTAAGTATTTCGGGTAAGTTCCACATCTTGAAATTTTACTATAAGTTCGATTTTTGCCATTCCATTGTTGACTATCTCCGTCTTGTGGAGGATTTGAAATATCAATCATACGCCTATATTCACGTGTAACATACACAAACACCTACATATATAATATATATATATGTAAAATTATATACTTACTGTAAGGTGTAACCTAAAGGTTTTCAAATTTTCATTTTTCCTCATGCGTTGTGTTAGTTGCGCGTTTTTTGTTTGTTACTTGCCTTAATTAATTAATCTTGTAAGCTACACGCGATATATTCGTAAATTATGTTTATGACCATCTTCGAACGTAGCTGTTTTATAAACATTATTTAGAAAGTCTTTAGGTGTATATGTCATCTAGTACGGTTCAAGCGCGTTACTTCGCGGAATTCCTTAGTCGATAGAACGTTCCAATATGATTCGTTGAAATTTTCCCCGAAAAGAAAAAATCTCTTTTCAAGGTACGACTTCGTTAACAAGTATGCCTTATGTTGATTAGCAACCCAGTACTACTGAGCAGAAATTTTTTCTCGGAACTTTTTGATTTATTACATCGACGACTTTAGGTATTTGTTCTGTGCTGTCATCGGTGAAGTCCAATTAGTCGATTCGGTATAATTTTTAAGTTTCGGCTACTAGAATAATTTTTCGAATATGTCCCATGCGTATTCAGCTGATTTCGGCGGTTTCTTTTAAAGTATTGTTTCCATTGTTACGGAAAATTACGAGATAATTGCCTTGTATGTATCGATGTTATTAATTTTATTGGGTTTTTGACAATTTTTTATTATCATTATCATTCTTCTTCATTTTCGAATTTGACTAGCTAAGGACGGCGGAAACGTTACACAAATAACTTCTATATTTTCTTTCTTTTTTGCTGCCCAGTATTCTTTCATTTTCTCGGAATTTTCCTCCGTTCATGTTTTCCCAGTCCTTTTCACCGTGGTTTCTACAGACCCATCGATCGAGCTGATCTTCCGTTTAAATTTATTTCGTTCTCTTATTATATCTTCCTTAGTAATCCGCATGTGTTTCATATCTTTTTTTTTTTCACTTCTATAATCCACGGAATCCTGTGGGTTCCCATCGAAGATATCGAAAATTCGTTTCGTAAAAACGGCCTTTATCCATTCGTTGAAGATGACCATCATAAAATGCGGCTATTCTTTTCTTCATTGTATTATCGATAATTTTCTCGATATATCACCATATTGCTTCTTAATTTGTTCTCCGTCTTTTCGAGGATATCTTCCGTATTATTCTTCTTTCTTTTTTTACTAATTGGTCCGACTTACGATGGTCCATTGTGAGACATTATTCTGCCGTCTATAAACTCTGTGGTGTTTTTGATAACTGTGTTGTAATGTCTAATTTTTGCATTAATGGATATTAGTTTTTCTGGGGATCACTCTGATGGATAAATAGACGACAAATCGCATACGAAAAACAATAAAAGTTAAAGATGCAATAAGTATTATTAATAAACATAGTAAATGGAGATGGTGCGGACATGTGGCTAGAGACGAAAACCGCTGGATAGGTGCGTTAACATCGTGGAAACCTGATAGCAAACGAACTTTAGGACGACCAAACGGTGAACAGATGAAATCCAAAAGTTCAGGTCAAATTGACGGGATGAAGCTCAATATCTGGGAAAAGTTGGGTGAGGCGTTCGTTCAACACTGATAATGGCAAATGAAGAAGTATAATTTCACTAGCCAGAGGTAATTTTACTTTTAGAATTATTTTTACAATAAATTTTATTTATAAAACAGATTTTAAGCGTATATTATAAAGAAATTATATTTAAATAACCCGACACGGTGTTGGCCAAATTACTACGAAATTAATTTAATTTAATAATCACGTCGCAGGGAGCCAAATTATAAAAAAGAAAATCGATAATATATTAATTTGTCGGAAGATAATTTATAATGAAATTTTAATTTTATTAATTTATTGTTCGTCGTTTTTCCCGATTATAACGAAATTGCATGATTTATAATTTATATAACGAAATTTTAGTTTATAATATTTTCAGTTTGTGTTGAGGTAGACATCGCTACTTGTGATAATATTTCAGTAATATATTAATTCTTATTTCGACCGTCTTACTTGCAATGAATTGTATATTATTTAATATATAAGCCTCGATCGTGATCGCCACTTTACAGGCAACAATCTATTACGGGTTAGACGTTCCGGCAACCTTACATTCAAGATTGACGTACGTGTCAAGGAATAAGTCAATCGATACAATACTCTTACATAATTATATAATTTAAATTTAAATTTGTCGTCTATTTCTTGTACATATAAAAAACACATCGAATTACAGTAAATATATCGATATAAAAAGCATGAAAGAAATCGAAAAAATAATGTACGAATAAAATTTTAAAATAAAAATAAAATGTAAAATGTAGAATGTTCAATCGGTGTACATACTAGTGGAGGAATCGTTGCGATGGCGGAGGACTAGATCTATTTAGGTTTTTCCCGGCGACTTATACCGGAACAAACTGTAATTGAAGCGGTAACTTATGAACTTCCGTATAATCATGTTGTTGTAAATATTATCGCGACGAATAGATAATGTTCATTTAGACAAAATAAATTTTCTTTAGCGTTAATCAATATGGATTTATACCCGGCAGATGCACAGATGACGCGTTATTTGAGCACATTTCGTATATCACTGAACATCTTGAGAAAGGCAGATCGGTCGTTTCAGTATACTTTGATATACGCGAATTGACACAATAGATCATAAAATTTTGTTGCAGAAGTTGTATAATGCTGGATTTAAAGGGGTAACATGTATAACTGGTTTAATTCTTATTAACCGAAAATATGTTGTTAAATTAAATAGTACATTTAGTGATAGTATAGTAATGAATAATGGAGTGCCGCAAAGAAGTGTAATCAGACCTTACCTATTTCTTATATATGTGAACCGTTTGTGTGGTTTAAATGTCAATGGGAAACTTTTCAGTTTTGCTGATGATATAGGTACTTAATTCCAGATACCCGGGTGTATTACAAGGCCTAATACAAGATGATACTAAAAAAAGTTTTTCATCGGTTGAATAATAATAAGTTAGTTATTAATGATAAGAATTATAAAAAAGTGGACTGGACAAAATATAATACTGTGTGCAAGTTAAACTCGAACATTAATATAGCGAATAACGTGGACACTGTAATACAATCTTTCACAAACACGTTAATAACGTATGCCAAAATATGTTCTCCTCCTACAAAAGTAAACTTGAACAAAAACAATAAAAAAGGTCCCGTGGTGGTCTAAAGAGTGCTTAAATGCAATCAGAAATAGGCGAAGAGCTTTAAAAAAATTAAAAGCAGAACCAACTATGGAAAATCATTTATTATTTAGAAAAATTCGTGCAAAAGTCAGATATACTCTCAAACAAGCTAAACAACAATCCTGGAAAAAATATATTTCGACTTTGACACCAAGTACTCCAACCAAAGTTATATGGAATAAGATAAAAAGTATCGAAAAAACAACATCATCATATATACCAGCGTGCATCTAATGGCGTCATCTATAACAACCTACAGGAAATAAACACAATATTCGCGAATTATTTTGCATTATCTTCAAACGGAAGTAACGATTCAGAATGTAGTATGTCAACAAGCAGAAATATCACTTATTTTAACTTCGAAAGCGATAACAGTGAACCATACAATCAACCAATAACCATAGATGAACTTTGAACAGCCATAAAGCATACAAAACCAAAAGCTGTTCGTCCGGATTCTTTTCATATTAACCTTTTAAAACACGCACCAGAAAACGTTTTAGACACATTGCTTCTAATCTACAATAAAGTATGGTTCACTGGCGCTATTCCATCATACTGGAAAACAGCATTCATAGTACCGATACTAAAACCTAATAAAAATCCCACATTATTGGACAGCTACCGACCAATATCTCTTACGTCTATTTTATGTAAAATACTCGAAAAGATTGTAAACCAACGACTGTTATGGGAAATTGAAAAACAAAAACTACTTGCTAAAAACCAATATGGTTTTCGATCAGGACGTAGTAATGCGATTTTATGTATAAAGCAATGCATATTAAAAGCTTTCTTTAATAAACATCATCTGCTAGCTGTTTTCTTCGATTTTAATAAGGCTTTCGATACTATATGGAAAAATAAAATATTGTCGACACTACTCTCGTGGAAGTTAAAAGGACGTCTCTGTACATTTATCGCGAACTTCTTGTCGAATCGAAGTTTTCAAGTTAGGTTAGGGCCTTCTTTGTCTGAACCTCAGAAACTAGAAAATGGAGTACCTCAAGGATCAGTACTCAGCCCCACACTATTCAATATTGGAATAAATGATATTATACATACGGTCCAGAAACCAATACAATCATTTCTATACGCGGATGACTTCTGTATTTTGCTTCCGTGCACAGACATTGAACTGGGAGAGTCAATTCTGCAAGACACAATTATCAAACAACAACGCTGGTCTCAAAATAACGACCTATACTTCTCAACATCGAAAACAACAGCAATACACTTTTGCCGACGAAATAAACGCGAACATAAAATACGTTTGAACCTTTACAACAACCAAATACCATCAGCAAAAGAAGTGCGATATTTAGGAATGATATTTGACAGTAAACTTACATGGAAAACACACATTAAATTACTAAAGACCAGCTGTCAAAAGAAATTAAATCTAATGCGATAACTATCACATACAACATATGGTGCCAGCAGAAACGATATATCGCACTCTAATAAGGCCGAAATTGGATTATGGAATCCCTGCTTATACTACAGCGAGTTCGACATTATTAAAGTCTCTAAACACGATCCAAAATACAGCTCTAAGATTGGCAACTGGAGCCTTCCGAACATCACCAGTAATAAGTATTTTATGCGAAACTTCTGAATTGCCCTTGCAATTAAGAAGACAATACTTGACCATACTGGCGATGGCTACTCAAGGAGATACCGATCTTCCCAGTTTGCATAAACTCATTCAAGCATATAACGTCGAACTCCCAATATTATCTCGCGAAAACCTCGATGTTATTCCACCTTGGGCACAGTTGCACACACAAGTGAATCTAACGTTCTGTAACATAAATAAAAAAAATGTTAACAAGATCAGAGAAACGTTAAAGGAGATTAAAGAAAACCATGCAGAATATGAATTTATATACACAGACGGATGGACATCTTCAGCAGGTATGGGTTGTTCGGTAGTTGTTAATGATAACTTACTTCTTCAAATTGCTCTTCCAGTTACGTTTTCAGTCTTATCAGCAGAACTATACGCCATTAGATCCGCAGTGAATTACGCAGATTCCAACCGAAATAAAAATTTCATTTTATGTACTGATTCGCTTTCAGCATTAAAAACTCTATTAAATAATGAAAATTTGCATCCAATAGCCAACGAAATAAAACTCATGTTACAAACTACATCTAAGAACATAATACTTTTGTGGATACACTGCAATATATATGGTAATTCAATAGCCGACGTATCAGCAAGAACAGCCGTTTCGCATCCGCTTCTAAATATCAATGTACCGATAGCTGACTTCAAAGAATATTTAAAGCAGCATTTCGAATCGACATGAAATAGTAACTGGCAGAGAATATCTACGGTGAATAAACTACGATCGATAAAATTATCTTCAAAACAGTGGCACTCAGCACATCGTAGTAGCAGAATGGAAGAGGTAGTATTATGTCGATTACGGATAGGACACACAAAATTAACACACATTCATCTATTAGAAAGAAGTACGCCGCCAACGTGCCAACAATGTTTTTGTCAGTTGACCGTCGAGCATCTATTGGTAGACTGTCCAATTTACGACAAATACCGAAAACAGTACGGGATCGCATCGCTCGACTTGCAAAGTTTGCTTAGGGATAACATGGATACCATTAATAGAGTTTTCGAATTTTTAAAATGTATCAAATTAACGCATTTGTTATAATTATCTTAATACCTTTGTTGTAAACAGTTAATATCTTCGTTATGATTATCTAATACCTTAATTATTTAATACCTTTGTTGTAACTATTTTAGTTCCGTGCCTCTAGCTATAATTGCGGTACACGGCACGTAAATTTAAATAAATAAAAAAAAAAAACGAAGTTCATGGTTTATACAAATCAATCGGAGTAATTGGAAGAATATTCAAATTGTATCTTCCAGTGGTGTAAAGTTAGGTAGGGTTGATAATATTAAATACTTAGGAATACAGCTAGATTGTAAGCTATTATGGTCGAATCAATCTTTATATTTAGCAGGGAAGATAAGGAAGTTAAATTATCTCTTTTATTATTTAAAATCAGTTTTTTTCTCTAAAACATTTAAAAAGAGAATATACTTCACATTATACCAACCTGTTCTGACTTACGGAATACTTCATTGGGGGTGGTGTGGCAAATTACTATATCAAACCCTTAAGAATTCTACAAAAGTCGATTTTAAATCTAATACTTCCAAAAAATAGTGATAAACTGGATAACAAGTTTTTAAGTGTAGATGATTTATATAATCTGCGCATATTACTGTTTGTATTGAAAAATTTAAATAAATTTAATGCGTCGAATTATGAAAGCAATACGCGGTTGGCTGGTGAGTTTAGAGCGGTGGGGTGGTACCTAGTTACAACAAAAGTAGAATATGCAAGCTGTGTATGTCGGTGCCGTTAAGTTCAACGAGTTACCTAAAGAATTAAAAACTGATCTTATTAATTATAAACGTAGAAAATTATTAATTGAATACTTACTAAGATTTGTTAATTGTAAATTAATTAGATTCGTAATATTTTTAAGTTTTGTAATACAAATACTTGTCAATTTAACGCATACATCATTGTAATACCGACAGTCTGATTTCCTGTGGCTCGTGCGCGTACCTATTATATCCGTATATTTTTACTTAGTTTTTTAACAAAAAATCTACTACATAATAAAGTAGCAATTTCGTTTTGAACAGTACTACCTTATGTTTCAACCTTTAACTTAATTGCAGTTTCAATGTGTGTAAATAATTTTTAAATACCCGAGAAGCCAAATGAGAGTGGATGGGAATGTTTGAATGTTTATCGGCAAATGTGTATATAATTTGAGTGGAATTATAAAACTTATTATTAATCTATTTAATGTAGACAGTAGTCGCTTATTATACAATATCTTTGTGGACCTGGTACACGTGCAGAATTGCGCATAACCGGGTTATATGTACAGTACATAAATATAGTCTAATCTATGAAGTTATCTATTACATATAAGCTTCGTTTAAATATAAGTTCACATTTTTATTTATTTTTAATTTTTTTTTGTTTTACTTCTTTGAAGAATGTCATATGTTATGTTTCGAACTGGTTTCTTTAATAGTATATTTTATGTTTGTATATATTCAAATGTACTGAACAAAAATCAAATAAATTAAAATTGAAATTGAATTATTTTCATTATTAAGAGTCTATATAAAATAATAATTTTATTTTAACTCCACACGACTAGATACACGTTTTAAGTTATTTCTTTATGTGTACATAAATCTACCGAAGAGTATTTATACATATTTTACTATTTGATAACTTTCCAATTCTATTCAAAATCTCATTCTACCGCAGAACGAATATTACGAATGTTCCACACGAATGCGATACACTATTTAATAATTCAACGGCGATACAATACCACAATGCAGTTAAGCCAGACTGCTACATACCCATCTTATCTGTTCTGGTATTCAAATTCCCCTGATAATTCGTTATTGATACAACGTGCGGCTCTAAGCTTCATTCACATACCACTATAAGTTATCGTGTATTATTATTATTATTATTATTTATATTATGTCCGGGTTTTTGTACTTTAGTCCTATCAATCTCGGTGATCGGACCATAATATTCGATAAACGTTGGTTAACGAAACAAATCGGCCTTTTTACCTCTCTCTCTTTCTCTCTCTCTCTCTCTCTCTCTCTCTCTATATATATATATATATATATATATATATATATATATATATATATTCTTTGCGTATTTTTATTAGTACGAATATTATTTCAAACATTAAATTTTAATTATGACTATTTTATTTACTAATGTACCCCATAAAAGTTTTGGGGGAAGAGCGTGGATTTCCCATCCCGTCGTATGTCGACAAGCTATTACGTTTTCTCCTGTCGTGTGGGGAGCCAAGTATTTATTATTATTATTATTATTATTATTATTATTATTAAATTTTGACGTGATCTAAAAAATTTAAACTTGTACAAAAAAGAAATTTTGACGCGATTAAAATTTGACGTAATTAGAATTCTGACGTGTAGAACAAACAACTATCGATATTAATATCCCGTGATTAAACTTCGTTTCGTTTTAATTAGGCGTTTATTTAAATTATTATTCGACATTTGATAAAACAAAATACATTCAATATACATCGTTTTTTCACATGTACGGGGACATATGACAAAAACACATAAAGAATATTCACACGCATCCACGAAATATATACATACATAAAAAATTGATCATAAAACAAAATAGTCGAATTTCGTACGACCTGGTACCAGAGGTAGGATTGATGTTGTTCCCGGATGACCGAAAATGTATCCAGTTATTATTCTTGTCCTGGTTCCGTATTTCTGGTTTATTATTTCATTTGTAATCTAAAAAAATCATTTAAAATTAATATTAATTATGACTAGAACTTCTTCGTCTGGACACGGATAACATAACACGACGATTTGAATAAGCGATCTTATCAATACGGTGCATACGTATTGATCGCGTTACTTAGGAAAGATTGTCTTGACTAGACTCTCTTACGAAGATATATCGGGTATAAATTAAATTATCGATCGAATATAGAGCTTTTATCTCATAATACGAATATATCGATAATCATATGATGTTTCAGTTGTTCGTTCTACACGTGTTTATCGTCAAATACTGCCGAAGATATTATCCTTATTTTAACGTTATTATAATTATTATTGCTGTAGGTATTACTATCATTATTTTAATTGTTACAATATTGGGAAGCTTTACGATACGAGTTTATCTATTTTGACGATCTAAATCATCTTCCAATGGAAATACCTTTATTTAACCTACTAATTTCTCTACATAAATATTTTATACGTATATATATTAATTTTTAATTTTATATTTGTTTTATTTATTGTTTTCTTCGGTATCTCCATTCTATTAAATCGTCATTATATATATATATATATATATATATATATATATATATAATATATATATATATAATATATATAAATACATATGTACACATACATATATATATACACATGCAAACGTATATACACATACATACATTATATATATGTATATATCGTGATACGGTATGAAAGTATTTTTCTTTTTAATTAATTTTTTAATTTAAAATAAAAATATAGGTAATTTTCGTTGTTTAATGCAATTATGTTATAAAACGATACCGAATTAAATTTATTTTAATGAAATGTATTTATTTATTCATTTATATGCGGTACACGTAACAGGTTATGATGATTAAAATGCGACAGCTGAGAAATAAGTAATTGAATAAAAATATACAACCGAGTTAGACCGCGCAAAAAAAAATTTGAAGAAAAAAAAATTGATATGAAATTATTAAAATAATATAAAAAGAAACATTTATACAACTGTGTACGTGAACACAATCACTCACGCAAAGGCAAAAACATTAAATTGTTCACTCGAGCAGACGTACACACATTCGCTACACCGGAAAGTACATATACGTAATCGTACGTACGAACAGAAATTCACGAGTATATGGTAAAGAAAATTTCGAACTTATTTTGTGTTATGGAAAAGTATAAATTTAAAATGATAAAATCGATAACCGCAATAAGCTGTCCACGAATCGACCAACCATCCTTTCTTACAGTAATGAAATGTACAAAGTGACGAAGTTTCATTAAAGCAAGGAATGACACGAATATCTGCTCGGGAAATGTGTATATTCAAACGCGGCTGAATTTTAAAAGTTATCCAGACGGAAAGTAGACACCAACGATTTTGAATTGAAACGAAGATTATAGTGTAGGCGAACGCGTCAAGATGAAATGGCGCTTCATTCTAGTATTCATTCTAATAGTAGGTGTACTACGTAACTAATTCGTCAAATAATATATTAACCGTTGCGTAAGTTATGCAAAAACTTTAACTTGGAAATTTTCCGCCTTTTATACAACAACGGAGTACGTAAATGCTTTACGTCAGATAAGACATATCTATGTGTGGTATGGGTAATAATAATTCATTATAGGAAAAATAAATATTTATAAAAATTTAGCCCCCAATTAAATAATGATAAACGTTCCGAAAATTTCACATATTTAAAATATACGTTAATAGATAAAAAATTAATTATATTATTTTACGGTAAATTGGCCTGTATAACGGAATTTAATCGGATAAAATTTATTTACTGTAATAGTATCTCTCTTCTCTAAATATGTGTATAATTTTATTATAAATTAACAACTAACGATATATATATATATATATATATATATATATATATATATATATATATATATATCATCATCATATTCGTTGGCTCGGTCCGAGCATCGTGAAATTATGAGTTCCTTTCAAACTTGTTCGCCATATGTCTCTATTTTCCGCGAGTCTTTTGCTGGAGCGATGAGGCCGCAGTTAATTGTTTAATCCTATCTGTGTACCTGGTTTCTGTCCTTCCGCGTATCCTTTTGCCTGCTACCATCCCTTCAAGAATTAATTTTTCTATTCCATTCCGACGTACCACATGTCCGAAATACCTCATTATGCGCTGTATTACTATGTCTCGTAAACGTAGATCCGATCCTATATCGTTCAAAACAGAGAGGTTGGTTCGCTTTTCTGTCCACGAGATTCGCAACATTCGTCGCCAGCAGAACATCTCAAAAGCATCAATGCGCCGAATATCAGCTGCTTTTAGTGTCCAGCATTCCGCAGCATATAGAAAAACAGAGAAGACTAGAGTATTCATTATGCGAATTTTCGTACTCATTGAGATGTCTTGACTTTTCCATATTTTTTGTAGTTGTCCCAATGCCAATTTAGCTGTTGATATTCGATTTTTAATTTCATCGGTAGATGCACCATGTTTAGTGATTAGTGATCCCAAATATACAAATTTATCAACTACTTGTATCGTATCCAGTTTTTGTATATGATGCCGACTGAAGTTATTCTTGTCGATAATCATTATTTTAGTTTTTTCTCGGTTTATTTTCAATCCAGCTTGTTTACTTACATTCTCAAGCTTATGTAAAAGGGTGAAAAGTTTTTCTTTTGACGAGGCGATTATTGTTATATCATCAGCATACCGTAAATTATTAATAATTTTTCCGCCTATTTTTATACCATCTTCCCATTTATCGAGTACTTTCCTAAGTATCCATTCACTGTATATGTTAAATAAAATGGGACTCAGAATACATCCCTGACGGACACCTTTTTCAGCTTTAAATGCGTCAGTTAATTTATTATTGATTTTTACTTTTCCAATGTTATTGTCATACAGCGCTTTAATTAATGTTATTAAATGTCGCGGTACGCCCATTTGTTCTAATATCTGCCATAATGTCCTCCATTGTACACAGTCGAATGCTTTGGAGTAGTCTATAAAGCCAATGTACGCTGAAATATTAAATTCGCGACTTTTCTCTATTATCTGTCGCATATTCAGAATTTGTTCTCGCGTACCTTTTTCTGGAATAAAACCGGCTTGCTCTTCTGATATCTGTGGTAGTATGTACGGCTTAAGCCTCTCATGTATAATATGCAGCATTATCTTACTGGCATGCGATACAAGGGCGATCGTTCTATAATTTTTGCATATATCTCGCGATCCCTTCTTATGGATTGGGACATATATTGATGTTGTCCAATCCTTTGGCCATATGTTTGTACTCCATATATTTTGACATATACTATAGAAAATATCTATTGATGCCTCCCCTAAATATTTGAACATCTCCGATACAATGCGATCTTCTTCCGCTGCTTTAAAAGACTTTAGTTTCTGTACGGCTGAGCGTACTTCATCTTTTAATAAGGGTGGTATATATATATATATATATATATATATATATATAAAAAATCAATTGAAAAAATCACTACATTCCACATTATAAAAAATTAATATATATATATATATATATATATATATATATATATATATATATATATATATATATATGAATAGAGTGATTAAAAACACTCATATTTTAGAATATTCAAAAATGTGGAGTTAATATAATGGATTAGTGTACAATTCCATATTTAACCGAAATACTTGAAAACATACATTTCATCACCCCACCCAAATTATTATAAGGTGCAATTTATCGCCGGCCACGGTAGCTTTGAAACATATTTAAAAAGATTTGGCATAGCTGAAACGGAAAATTGTATTACATGTAATTTTGCGGATACCTGTTATCACATATTACAAGGGTGCAATGTGAAAAGGATAGTGTTAGATTATAGTGTGGAAGAATTAGTAAAAGATCAATTTAATGATTTTACTAATCTAACTGCGGAAGAAATAAACAACAGAAAAGGAAAAATTATAATTTATTATAATAATTAAGATAATAACGTTTATTTAAAGCTTTATTTTGAAAATATTACAATTTCGGATACAATTAATGATATATTAAGAACGAATTATTAAATTTAGGTTAACACGTTCTATTACTATATATATTAAGATTAACGTTATTGTATTATTGTTGGCATTATAATCGTGTTGGTAAATGGAGTTTGAAGCGGCATAAAACTTAATTGGATTGTAGCTTTAAAGTTTATACTATAAAAAATGTATTTCATTAATAAATACATTCATTTGAACAAAAAAAAAAACCCATCCCGGTTTACTGTTCTTACGCGTTTGTTGTTTTTGTTTATGTAGACTTATCGGACAATTTAAGTGCCAGATTATTTTCTAAAAAATCGATCAATGTTTTATGTTTGTTAAAAAAAACAATGAAAATTATATAAGTATTCAATTTCATTAAGTTCTTGTTAATAATATCGTTGTTTTATTGATTTTAATTAAATTCATAAATACGCCGGTATTTATCGTATATAAAATGTACTCTGAGAAACGTAATTTTGTTCAGTATGCATACTTTTGTTTTTTTAATATCGTTTAACACGAAATTCTTTTAACACAAAAAATTATTTCAGCTTCCTCCGTTTCGTGTTAAACAATTTTCATGTATAACATACCTCCTTTTCTACTTTGCTTATCTGTTTAAAAGTTTTTACGTTTTTATTCTTATAAGTTTCTTCATCCTCTCAACCCACAACCTTACGATTTTTTTTTACATACACTCGTGCATATATATATATATATATATATATATATATATATATATATATATATATATATAAACGTATATATTAATATACATGTATATTGATATATATAAAAATATATATTAATATATATTACACATATACAATGTTCAAACTTTTAAGATCAATAACGTATTTTATACGTACGTATATGATGTTGGCTTATGGAAAATTAGTTTCATCT
>CM065054.1:104811405-105096405 GCA_032883995.1 Coronaproctus castanopsis | reverse complement strand
TATATACATATATACACACTGTTTAGATTGTGGAATGTAGTGATTTTTTATACTTGATTACAACAAACAGTTAAAATCACTAAACTTTATTTATTAAGCAAAGCTTTTCGGCAACTACGCCATTATCAAGCTATATATAAATATAATTAAATATATAAAAACATAAAATATTAATTTAAATCTATACTATAATTCATTTATTATGTAAAAATTGTGAACTTAGGTTTAAATTAATATTTTATGTTTTTATATATTTAATTTTATTTATATATAGCTTGATAATGGCGTAGTTGCCGAAAAGCTTTGCTTAATAAATAAATTTTAGTGATTTTAACTGTTTTTTGTAATCAAGTATATATATATTCATGTAATATATTCCTACATATATATATATATATATATATATATATATATATATACATATATACCTGTAAATGTGTATGTAGGTAATTCTCTGAGTCATTAGTTAGTCTAAACTATATATCATGCTGGTATTTTGGAACGACGTACTATAAAAAAATCATCAAAATACGCAAGACACCTATTACCTTTTTCAGCACAAGGAAACTGTGTGTGTGTGTGTGTGTATATACTTAAATAATGCATATATATATATATATATATATATATATATATATATATATATATATATATGCATGTATGTATATTATACTAGTGTAAATTAGGTACCTTTATTTTTCGCGACAAAATGTACCATAATTATTTTTTATAACAGTTTAATGGTAAAGGTATGTTTAAATATAAAGGGTAAACAGCAATTAAATGTAAACTGGTACGCATTAATCATGTTTCAACGCGTTTTGCTTTATCTTACCTTCCTTTGTTAGTATACCGGCAATATTTGTTGCATTTGCCTATGTATATATATATGTATATATATATATTTTATGTATGCGTGCTTAAGTAAGTATGCATGTGTATGATCACTTTCATTAAGTGTCGCTGTCGTATTGGTGGTAGGCGACTATTTGTCTATATATAATTTGTTGTACAGCGCAGGTAGCATACAAGGCGATCATAATAAATATTGCGTTAGAGCAGATAGACACACACACACACAAACACAAACATACCTGGGAAAACGGATTGTAATCGCTTTGTTATCAGAACACAAGAACACAATGCAGCTCCTCGCGTTTTGCACTGTTCTATGTTATTACTAGCGTGCATAAGGTGTTCTGTATGGTGTTTGCCATTGCCTTCCACGCGATAATACAAAAATTATTTATATTATTTTCGTCGATGTCCTCTTTAACGAATTTTCTAAAAGGCTATTACATTGTCTTTATTCAAACTTTTATCGAAAGAAATCCGTTTGATTTTGTCGCAAACATCAGTGTTACTGGAAATAGTATGTTAGCAGTCTAGCTGGACAACGCTTACGGGTATTGTTATCACAAACAAATGCAGTTTTACATGGACGAAATGTAAATTAATTATTTGGCTATAACGTACATATGTATATTTTATATACTACGAGGGGGGTGGTCCTTAGGCGTGACTAATAATGGCTGGACTTTGACCTTTTTTACTCGACTTAGTATCATATAATTTTATAATTTTATTTCTGCTTACTCGTACTCATTCATTTTATTTTAAATATTTTTCATTAATATTTTTATATGATAAATTTTTTTTTACATTTCTCCTTATCTTATCTTTTTTAATCTGCTAATCGCTGGAATAGTTATGATAATTTTATTCTATAAATCATATATCGTTTATTATAACGTGAAATATACGCAATGAAATCGATCTAATTTTAACGATAATATGCTAGAAAAAAAAACAATAAAATTTCGAATAACGGTAGTGATGATAATTACGTGGGATAGAATCACGTTATTTACAGCGACTGAATTAATTTTACTTTAAATAATTCAAACGATATAATTTTATGTTTTATTTTTATCAAAAAATCTTTTTTTACGTTAACTGGTTAAGAATTACAAATAACAAAAAAAACTAACCCAATTTGAGCTGTGCTTTAATTTATCTGATATTCCATTTCATAAACTTCTGCTTCAATAGTCCCGATGAGTTCTTCTTATTTCTCTGCACATGATCGGAAAACATTCCTCCTGTTCTCACAAAATCGAACTGAATATTCCTTACTTAATGAATATTTTTGCTCCTACCTCTTCCATGTGGATACTTCAGGTAGATCGTGTGTCCGATTATTTTCTCTTATTGTTAGAACCCTATATTTTCAGGGTGAAAAAATCCTGTGCTCGTTATAAAAACAATAATTATATTTTGATATATATATATATATATATATATATATATATATATATATATATATATATATATATAATTATCTTTATTTAATCATCGGATTCTGCTTTTTCTTCTGAGAACATTGCGTAGTTCACCGATCAGTCTTTTCAGTTATGCGACGAAATTTGGGTGGTGGCGGACATTCCTTTATTGGTTATTTTTCCCGTTGTTCTGGTCACTGGACCGAACGTAAACTAATAATTTGATTTGGGTATTCGCAATTTCTAATTTCGACTACCTTTTAAATTGTAAGGGCGTTTCCATTTAAATTATAACTATTATTATTGCTATATGATAAAGTTTACACACTTCGAACTATTATTATCGATACAATAATAATTATAATAAAAGCTGCGGTTATAGATAGGCACGTTCGCAACTGTCGCGATAGCGTGCGTCGACTTAAACATAAAACCTATTTAGATAAACGTCTACCTAAATAAATAAATAAATAAATAAATAAATAAATAAAATCTTTTGTTTGCTATTATAAGTGCTATGCTTATATTAAAATCCAATCTATATATAAAGGACAGCGGCGAACTATTCGGAGCAGAATAATATTTATCCTCAGGAAGAAGCCGGTCAAGCGACCTCTTTACATCAGCGCTTAAAACTGAAGTAGTAATGATCAAATCCAAAGTTTTTCTTCGTAAATTAAGGGAATTATTCGCCGAAGTTAGGTTATTAATTTCGATTGAAATTAGAAAGTGAATTAATATTCGGGGCACCAGAACCAGAGATAGGAAAGTTGAAAAAACACATAGGAAAGTTGAAAAAACACATAGTCGCAGTATTAACTGTATTCTTCATATTCGGTAATAAATTATGTCATTCATAAAAAAAATCTACTGTAACAAGAGCAAGATTTACCGGGAGGAACATCGATAAATGTTATCGCATGCAGACTAACATTTCTAACCTTAATCCAAACTGAATCTGTACGCTCAAAACTGGAAAACGCTATTTCCTCTACAACGTACGTGTCCTTGATCGCTAACAAAGCTCCATCTTATCTCCTACCAACCCTATCACGACGATAAGCAATACAGCCTTGATTTAAAAATTCATTGTTGTAAACATTTTAAGTTAACTAAATTTCATATCGAAGTGATTTCTACACATTTCTAAATGAAGTTCTTTTAACTTTCTATTTAGTCTCCGAACATTTTGGTAATACATTTTACGTCCCACTATAGTAACCGTTTGGAAATTTGGCGATCAAAAATATTTATATCAATAATCAGGAAATTTCAGCTAAAGTCTCAGTAAAATACCTGGGAATCCATTTGGATAAAAAACTAACCTGGTAAAACCATATAGCAGCCAAACGAAATGAATTGAATATATAGGAATATGTTTTGGCGTATTGGAAGAAAATCCGAATTACCACTGGAGAACAAGTTATTATTGTATAAACAAATTCTCTAAGGCCTATTTGGGCGTACGGATGTCAACTCTGATGCTGTACTAAACAGAGTAATACAGCTATGATACAGCGTTTCCAAAATAAAGCATTGAGAACCATAATAGAATAGATTCCACGTGGTATGTAAGCAATCTTACATTACACACAGACCTAGAAGTTACATCTGTTAAAGATAAAATTCAAGAAATGGCTCGTAAATATGGCGACAAACTCTCTTATCACACGGATGCTTTAGCTGTTGCTTTAACAACTCTACAGATTCCCGGCGTTTAAAACGAGTTAAACCTACAGATCTATTTTGAATAAGCATCAATAATATAAAGTACTAAAATACAATCAGCGAAAGTCCTTACCGTTGGGTAAGGAACTTCACTAGTCAATCGCAATTTCTTTTCAAAAAGATTGTTAAATAGCCTGAAGCTAATGGCATAATTTCGAAGAAAAAGAAAAAATATATTTATTTATTTATTTTATTTATTTATTTATTTTATGTATTTATTTATTTTATTTATTTTATTATTTATTTTATTTATTTTATTCATTTTATTTTATTATTTATTTTATTTATTTATTTTATTTATTTTATCGTACGGCGCGCCGGTTTTACGCACGCATCCGTGACGACGTCTTTTAATTCCTCATTCATCTAAAACAGAAAAATAATTAAATACGTCTCCGAAAATCGGTCGATATAAAGTTTATATCAGTAATTAATTAAATAAGGAATAATGTTTAGTGTTTCAATATTGATAAAATAACGCACGAAGTGTGTTTTTAATTCGACGCTCGCTATCGCATTAGTCGCAAACGTTATATACGATATTATAATTATTATGATTATTAGTGTAAAAACCGGGTTTGCGGTGAGCGAGCCATTGTCACAAAGTAATAATATATTGGTTCATTAAAAAGCGTAATTAGAAATAAAAAATTGCTCACGCTCAAGTCACCCTGCATGTCTATATCAGGTTTAGTAAACGGCAAAGAGAAACGAAATAGCCAATTAGAGAAAAAGCTGATTGCGCGAATTTCATCGCATGAACAAGAGCGGTCGCAGCGCTGCGCAGAAATGAAAAGCTCGGTTCAGCGCAATCAACAAACTAAGGAAGGTAGAATCCGGCACATGATAAAATAATGTCAGCTGTATTTGGCTAAATTTGAGTATTAGATAAAGACGGAAAATAATGATGGCGGATGATCGTGGTGTAGAGTGCGGTGGTCAACCAGAAAGTCGAAGAGTAAGCGTCGCTGCTTCGATCTCCGTAATTCATCGGAAGTGTCCAAGAGATCCATAGCAAGTACGTCGGGGTGGCTGTCAAGACTTGCTATATGTGTTCTCAGCAGATTTTTGAATTACATCAGCTACATACTCTATCGGAAAATCTTCATGTAACGTTTGATTTGTTACATACCGTGGCGTCTTCGTTATCAGTCCGAGTATTTTGTTCTGCGATGTCTGAATCATTGCACTCCACAGACCGGTCTTGAAATAGCTGCGTATATTAAACGTTTAGAAGATGAATCAGGAATAGTTCGTTGTAAGAAGACGATGCGGTAGTACCAGCAATTGTCAGTCGTAGATATTTCAAAGCCTACGCGCTGGAGATCCGCTAGGAAGATGTGCTTCACAATAATATAGAAGTTACAAGCTGTTTTAGAAATTTGATATGATTCTGAAGATTCGGACTTGCTTACTGTTTGCCTTGAAGACCTAGCGTGCGGATGTTATAAAAATATTAATATACCAGGATTCTAAGTAAAATAAAAACGAAGTTAGTTCGTATATATGTATATGTAAGTTAGGTGGTCATTAGGGTCGTCCCCGTAATATATATATATATATATATATATATATATAAAACTTCGGCCTGTAAAGAGGATGACGAAATTCTTACCAAAACAACTACCTCCCAGTCGAAAATTTAGTATTATCCTCGTGTTTTCTACTTAATACATCGACAACAAGTATACGACTTAAACGAAGCTTTTACGAATAGTAAGGCTTAAAACTCGAAAGTTTGTTTACTCCTTTCAAGTGGAGGTAGTGGCGGCGGTAAGTTCGCTATATTCGTTCCCAGCTTAATTTCCGAGAATTATTAC
Organism: Coronaproctus castanopsis; assembly: GCA_032883995.1. Lineage (NCBI taxonomy): Eukaryota > Metazoa > Arthropoda > Insecta > Hemiptera > Monophlebidae > Coronaproctus > Coronaproctus castanopsis. The sequence goes on along the minus strand of CM065054.1, from coordinate 105,090,575 downwards.
GATAAACTTTTAGAACATCCCCCGAACAACTTTTCTGTTTATTATACGCGTTCTATTACGCTGGCAAACGTCGTTTAATTTAACCTAGCCGTAAAACCGCCTTTCATTTTGTTCGAACCGCTTACGTACATCGTGAACGAGTTTAGCCCTCCGTAAAAACCCAATCCGCTGATAACTAGTAAAATTGGAAAGAATTAGTAATGATAATAAGAAAGGATAAATGAAGCAATTAGAGTGGATGATAAAATTATGTTTTAAAATTATTTTGGCTTGAAATAAAATACAAACCAACACACACACACACTCACGACGTGCTTACACGTGTACAGCCTAGTTGAATATTGAAAACAATTAATAAAAAAAACAAAACACGAAAAGACTGGGGAAAACGAAAAATTCGAAAACTCTCTACGACGATGGGGCCCGAAATAAGCAAAGCGAGGTTAAAACATTAAAAACACATTCGTAACATGTTACGCAAACATACAAACCCCGATAATATGTGTTAGCTAGAAATGGACGATAGTTAAACCGAAAGTTGGCATATTTTGATCGGTAGCGGAGATGAGAATTTCATAGCCAACATCTAAACATCATCTGTGATCTCGATCGTTCATTCTGCGATGATCTGACTCAGTCGCTCTCTTTCTGTTAGAACATCTTTCTATCATAATTAACGTTCATTTTGCAGTTTCCACCGTCAAATGCGTTAATCACTGACGTTTTCCTATTTTATTATTACTATTATAATTGACGTGATTGTTATTATTATAACTAATATTATTATTATTATTATTGTATTATTATTATTATTATTATTATTATTATTATTATTATTATTATTATTATTATTATAGTATCATCATTATAATTATAATTAGCAGTTATTCTTAGTTATTATTATTATTATTATTATTATACATTATTTTATTATCATAATAATTATAAGTTATTCTTAGCTATTTTATTATGATTATTTTTAGGATTATTATTATTTTTATTATTACTATTTTAAATAGATATCTTTTCTTTACGTTATTACTAGATTTTTAAAATGACGCTGCTGTGCTAAATGAAGAGCAGCCTACGACTTGTTTTGATATATTTGGAACAATGTTCGTGCTTGCACTAGCCGTTTGATGTTCGCATAATAATAAACGAACGTTACCATATTATACTTGAAAAGATGTTTGGGTAATTAGTTAATTAATTAATCAATTTGTTAATTAATTAATTACTTCCTCGGTGACACGTATGTCATATTTAACGTCAACGTTCGCCAACAAAACGTGAGTAAGTTTTGCTATTATTATTACCATTGTATAGTATAGAATTAACAGTATACTTATACACACGTATATGTGTATGATATATGATATATATATATATATATATATATATATATATATATATATAATATAGTACTTGGATGAGCTAGCTGTGTACAATAACTATATTATTTCAGAGCATTTCGTTTCATACGTCCCCAGAGTTGTAACCAGAAATGAACATTTTGATAAATATCAGAACCCGATACTTTTTTTTTTTTAATTGATTTTTGAATGGATTTTTTTCCTGAAATAATTATTTCCATAGTTTAAAAAATATTTCCGGATGATCCGATACTTAAAATCGAAACTGTAACCTAGACATAAAGTTTTCATTATATTTACCGATACATATGTACTGAAAGCACATTTTTGAACTTACGAGATTCGAAAGGTTCAAGAGTGCATTTAAATAAGTATCGAGAAAATGACGGCGAAAAAAACACGTTAATTTCCAAAATTTAATGAGGAAGTACTCGGAGTCTGAGCATAAAATTTCGAAATTCGTAATTCCCACATGGGTAGTTTTTAAGTAAATTAGATGTATGTACAAAATTTCATCCAAACCGCTAGATCCGTTTTCGAGACAGGCGAGTATATATATATATATATATATATATATATATATATATATATATATATATATATACATGAGTACTTGAACAAAAAACACAATTGAAGAATGCAGTGGGGCGGATGGATGGCTATAAAAAAATGGAATTGGGCTGGTCACGTGGTTCGAAGAAAAGATAATAGATGGGCGAAGCGGATCTTACAGTGGTGGCTAATGATATAGTAAAGGTAGCTGGGAAAAATTGGTGTAGGAAACCGCAGGACTGAAGTGGGTGGAAGACGCTGGGGAAAGCCTTCATCCAGGAGTGGATAGACAAAGGCTTATTGTGATCGTGATACATACATATATATATATATATATATATATATATAATGAAATGTCGCGGTAGTTAAGTTGCTAGAGTGCTCCACTGCAAGTTCGACGGCCGGGGGTTCGAAACCAACACGCGACATAGAAAGTTTTCATCATTATTTAATTCATAATTACCACGGAGAAGGCAGTGGCAACCCAGTCCGTATAACATCATATGCGCGCGCATCTGCATCGCATATAAATAATGCCTTGAATGCTAGCTCACTTTGTAAGTAAAAATAAAACGTACAATAGCTAGTCACGACGTTCGGCAACGATACGACGACGATGATGTATAATGAACATATAATATATAAATACTTTAAAAAAAAATACCGATACCATAAGTGTCGTACTGAGTTGTATATTATCGCTAAAATTGTACATTGCTGCGTTTGTAAATCGTATTCAAAGAATTATACCGAGGTGTGTGAGCATAAGAATCCGCAGAGAATATTTAAAACCGTCTAAAATTTGCCGATGTTATAGCACTAACATAGTCCAAAAGAGCTCTACGCACGTTGTCAAAAAAATTATTTCTGTATCACTTCCCTTGGTAATGGATATTTAATTTAACAAAATCGGTTAAAAATACGTTTATTTCGCATCGAAATATATTTAATAAAAAGAGTCTACTTATTTGAATAAGTAAGACATTTTTCATTAAAGATATTCGGTTTATTTTATTTTATTTCGTTTTAAGTGTTAACCGAATTTAAAACGAAAATTAACAACGAAAAATGAGTTAAAATTGCTGAAATTTTTTCTTTATAACAAATCATAAAGCTTTTCGGCTGTTAATCAATTATCAACTGAATATACGTATAAAAAATAAAATATAAAAATATATACAATTTATTATAAAAATATAAAATGTAAAAAATGTTACTTTTCATATACAATTTACAAAAATTATCAAATCGATAAAACGGTATTTGTAAAATAATCTGATAGTGAAATATATACAACTTATTATAAAAATATTAAATATAAAAAATATTACTTTGGATAAACGATTTACAAAAAATTATCAAAAATTATAAAACAATATTTGTGAAATAATCCGATAATTCACTATCGGATTATTTTACAAATGCTGTTTCATCACTTTGATAATTTTTGTAAATTGTATATCTAAAGTAATATTTTTTACACTTTATATTTTTACAAATTGTGTATATTTTTATATTATATGTTTTATATAGTCATTTGATAATGGCTTAACAGCCGAAAAGCTTTGTGATTTTTTCATAAAGGAAAATCTTTAGTGATTTCAACTCATTTTTCGTTTTTTATTAATTTTTTTTTTCTTTCTTTAAATCGCTACATTCCACATTTTTTAAAGAATTAATTTTTAATACATTCGAAATAGGAGTGCACGAATAAGCTTGCGTTAGAAAAAAAAGTGTTAACAAATATTCGAGAAAGTTTACGAATGCAAATAATAACAGAAACACGCGTATATAGTGGTAATCAAATTATCGACGCAGCCACCGGAAATAAATCGCAATATATCATTAGTATCTCCAGCTTTTGGCTATGTTACCTATTTAAAAACGAGCCAGTACAAGCATACTCAAAGCGGAAATTATACAAAACAATCAGTGTATTCTGCCGATTATGGCAAAGATGGACATTCGTAAAAAAACAAAAAAGGAGAAAGATAAACACAGGACGGGGAAACACTAAATATAAGGCGGTCATATTGAAGGCGAAATTCTTAGATACGGGAGAAAATTGAATTCTGTATCGTGGCGAAACAAATGGCAAAACTGAAGCGAACTTGAATAAGGTAGATAACCATAGGAAAGGATAATACATGAACATAACGAGTGTCGGAATTGTGAACACTTTGTAAAAGCAGAAATATTGGCAAACCGACGACTCCTCAGCGCGACGATGTAACTCAAGTGACGGGAAATGACTGTAATGATAAGTTTCAAGACTGGAAAGAAATTGGAAAAACAAACGACCAGCAACGGACCAATATAGGATAATAATATTATATATGTATATAGTTTGCTTGTATAAGAAATGAATGTAGAACAATACCATTATTCGCGCTAAGATGTTTACGTTTATTAATTAAACTTACATTATATTTATTTATACTTCTCCTTATTATTTATAAGAATTATTTGAAAATATGTGAAAATGAACACATTTTGAATTTTTACTGTTATTAAGCTGAATTATATACAAACAATATATATATATATATATTTATACATATACACTTGATACAAGATATGTGTGAATCAATCACGTCACAGATACAAATACATAACGTTACAGAGAAATTTCACTTAAAAAAGGTAGTGAGATAAGGCGACACTTTCTTGCAAAAGTTATTTAACGCTACCTTTTAATTCGTCCTAAGAAGTCTGCAGTGGGAAACCAATGGTGTAAATATGAATGGTAAATACATAAATCATCTTCGTTTTGCGGAAGACATTATACTAATAGTAAAAAATCGATAGTAACTTCAGAAAATATAGAAAAAACTCTTAAAGAAATTAATTTGAGCATGGAAAAAACGCAGGTTGCGAAAGTAGAAAAAATGTGAAGAAAACAACATAAATATATGAATTTGGAGCAAGGCCCCGTATAAACACCTCCGTATACTTAGGGAAGAAATTTATAACCGGATAAAATAGCCATACACAGGAAGTAAAAATAAGAATACAACTTGTACGGCTAACTTATGGTAGAATGACAAACAATTCTACAAAGAAAAATCAGTCAAACAAGCCGAGTCATATTAATCAGTGCATTATACCAGTGCTGAGCTATGGAGTGGTAAAAAACGAATTAATGGATAAGATTGGAAAAGCGGAAAGACGAATGGAACGGGCGCTGCTGGGAATAAGATTAAAAGATAAAATCAGTAATTCCGATATACGGTAGAACACACATTTCGAGAACATTGTATCCAGGTTAGTAATAAACAAACGGAACTGGGCAGGGCATGTAGCACGATTGACAGACGGAAGATGGACAAAGGAAATAATGAACTGGTGACCATACACTGAAATGCGGAAACAAGGAAGACCTCCAACAAAATGGACAAACGATCTAATACAGGTGATATACGGATGCGTGAAGCCAAGGACAGTCAATGATGGAAGTATTTGGGAGAGGCCTGCGTCAAATATTGGCGTTAGACGGCTTAAAGAAGAAGAATATATATATATATATATATATATATATACATATATATATGTATATATGTCAAACGAGAATTCGTAAATTTTCCCGACGTAAAGGTTGATAATATTGTGCAATTTAAACAAAATAATCATAACGTATCAAATGTTGAACAAATTTCATTACCAATATTTCTTGTCTATTTCCCTAATAATATAAACATTCGAAAAATCTTTGAGATAAAAAAAATTCTTCACTGTATGATTACATGGGAAAAATATAGACCTAAACGAAATATTCTGCAATGTTTTAACTGCCAAAGGTTTAATCACGTGTCATTAAACTGCACCTTAACTCCTAGATGTTTAATTTGCACTCAGAAGTACTAAAGAATGTAAAAAAAATGATAAAGTCTGTTGCGCTAACTGTGGTCAAGAACACATTGCAAGTTCAAATGACTGTCCTAAAATACAAAGTTTTGTCCAACGTACATCACATCGGGCGAGTGTAATACGTAACGTAAGTAATAATCAGTTACCTAACCGCACCAAATTTTCTGGACCGAGTAGAGGTACTTTTGCTGATGTCGTACGTGGTACAAATAACACGCAGCAAGATAATACTGAAGAATTTAATGAGAATTCCTCTGACATATCGTTAATATTTAGCTTATTTAAGGTCATTAATTTAAGAAAATTATTTAATGTTGCTAAAATTATAGTAAATCAACTGAGAACATGTAATACTAACGATGTTTTTGGCAAATTAATGTTAGCGATAGAAATATTCGCTCAACATTACTTTTAATTAAGTTATTAATGAATGTGTAATGTACCTGGTATTAAACTAGTTGCTTGGAACTGTTGTTCTCTAATCAATAAACATCAGGAACTACATAATTTTATAATTAACAACCAAATTGATATCATAGCCTTGTCGGAAACCAAGCTAGATGGATCTTGTAGACTTAACTTTCCTGGGTACCACATTTATCGAAACGATAAATGTCGCAAGAGTGGAGGAGTTGCCTTATTAGTAAGACGTGGTACACCGCATAATTTGCTTCCTATACTTCTTTAAACTGTATGCAAGCACATGGTATATATTTCCATACTAATAATGATGTACACGATAATAATAATATAATTATATATGCAGTATACAAACCTCCAAGAATGATGTGCAAATTTAGCAATGATATTCGGTTTTTGACTAATTCTAACAACAAAACTATTCTTGTAGGGGATCTGAATGCTAGAAATAAAATATGGAATTGTTTTAGCAATAACTCAGCAGGTAATCTTCTTTATCAAGTTTGTATGCGTAACAATCTTCACATTATTGTCCCGCGGGAACCCACGTACATTCCTTGTCCCCAAAATTTCAAACCTAGCGTTTTAGATTTAGCTGTGGTTAAGAATGTGAATATTATGCCTGTTGTGTCACTTAATTGCTTATCTTCTGACCATAATCCAATATATACTGTTATTTATATCAATAATAGTTATCAATTCGTTCAGGATAAGTTCTCTTATAATTATCGTAATGCTAATTGGAATGACTTCAAAAGATATGTTTCTGAACATGTAAATTTGAATCAGTCTATTAGAAATCAAAAAGATATTGATGATCATATTTCTGAGTTTACAAATTTAATTTCTGAAGCCACTGATCTATTTGTACCTAAAAATATGCATAACTAATCTGTCGCTAACTTCGGCACCGCATTACATTGTTACCATTATTAAATTTAAAAATTATGTGAGAAGAATTTATATAAATAACCGCAACACTCATCGCCGTGGCAATATTAAGAAATTTCTTAACTTTTTAGTACGGGCGATGTTAAAATACCGCAATAATAATAAGTTTAATAAGTTTCTAACTACACTAAATACTAAAAATAGCAGTCTGTGGAAAGTGTGCAAATACTATCATAAACCACACGAAGCTTTTCCTCCACTTTATGACACTGTTACAAATAATTATGCTTACAAAGACTTTGATAAGGTAGAATTACTTGCTAACCATTATTTTAAAGTGCGTGCCCAGAACCGCACTCACGGGGACGTTATCATTCTAAGAAAGTTAAAAGTAGAATCTGTAAGTTTATGAAGTATAATCAAATTTCATCCGGTATTAATTATATAAAACCTAGGGAGGTTCGTGCTAGTATAAAACTGTTAAAACATAAAACTTCAGTAGGTAACGACAATATTTCCTCTATATTAATTAAAAGATTTCCTGCGAAAGCTATTGTTAAGATTACTAATATTATAAATGCTATGATTAAATGTGGATACTATCCATGTACTCGGAAAATTGGTAAAATTATATAGCTCTTCCAAAACCTGGGAAAGATTCTTCTAAGATCAATAATATACGACCTATTACTTTACTCAGTAATCTAAATAAATTGTGCGAAAAAATAATTTTAAAGATTTGCCACGACATTATTCCTAAAGTACAATTTGGATTCAGGCCAGCTCATTCTACTACTCATCAAATCGCGAGAATCGCAGAACACATTACAGATAATTTCAACCGTAATAAGCACACTGGATTGGTTATGTTTGACATCGCTAAAGCATTCGATACTACTTGGCACAATGGCATTATATACAAAATGATTGTCTGTAATTTTCCATTGTATTTGGTTAAACTTGTACAAAGCTACCTAAGTAACAGGATATTTTATGTTGAAATTAATGAAGCGCGTTCTTCCAGCAAGACTTGTCTAGCTGGTGTACCTCAGGGTAGCGTCTTAGGACCGTTTCTATTTTCGCTTTATTTTTACGATTTTCCCAAATTAAACAACATCGAAGTTGCTCTTTATGCTGATGATACAGTTTTATTCTGTAGTTCCTTTATACCACGCGCAATTAGTAATAGATTACAACAAGGATCTTCACGAGTTTTGAAATATTTCACAAAATGGAAAATTGTCATCAATCCTTTAAAAACAGAATCGATATTTTTTACTTGCAGACGACCTTTGTTACCCGAGAAAATTAATATTAATGGCGATGTTATCGAGTGGTCTGATCATGTTCGTTATTTAGGCGTAGTTTTCGATAAAAAATTTACATTTACTAAATACATTAATGCTGCTATTACAAAAGCGAATAAAACTATATGTTCCATTTATCCGCTTTTTAAAGGTAAATCTCGCCTGAATATTGATAATAAGTTAATTTTATATAAAACCATTATCCGTCCAACAATGACTTATTCTTGTCCGGTTTGGTGCTCTGTATCTAATTCTAATTTTAAGAAATTGCAACTTGTACAAAATCAATGTTTAAGATGCGTTTTAAATGCATCTCGTTATACGAGAATATCAGATATGCACCACATGTTAAATATTCCATATATCAAAGAATATATATTTAATTAGCGAACAAATTTGTTCAAAACTGCAGTGTACATAGCGATGAACTAATAACGAATATTGTCAACTATGATTCCAGGCAACTTATGTTCATGTATACCAGATACAAACATCGTCGTATTAAACATAATTTGTTGTAAATTAGTATGTTTGTAATATGTTCAATCGTTATTATTCGTAATTATATAGTTAAGTTATTTTAACACTTATTTATACCTCTGTACGCTTTATCTTACATGCGCTTCGAAAAGAGTTTATTTTGTTTTGTATTTTTTGTTTTCTCTCCTCCGCTGTATATATATGTATATATATATATATATATATATATATAAAATTTTTATTTATTTATTTTTTTATTTTTTATTTTTATTTTATTTTTGTTTTGTTTTAACTTTTATGTGTGTTGTTAGAATTTTTACCTTTGTATCGTTTTAAGTTATATGTGTATATGTGTATGCATGTACGTATATATTTGTATGTATATTTATGTATATATATGTAATTTTTTTTTTATTTGTTTGCGGGTTTTATAAATTTTCCCCCGCTTATCATACTTACGTTTAAACTATAGTGTTGTTATTTTAACTTTAATACTGCGGTCGAGGTGAGGCTCATGCCGAACTCTACTATGTAAATATTTGTGTGTACACGTTGTAATTTGATAAAATACATTTTTCTTTCTTTCTTTCTTACACATTCTTCTTCATCGTAGGCTCGATCCGAGCATCGTGATACTATGAAACCTTGATTTTATGTAACTGCCTCCGCCATATGTTTCGGTCCTCTGCATATCGAACCGCTTGCTGGAATGATGTAATGTTTAGCAATTCTTTGATTCCATCCGTATATTGTGTAGGCGTTCTTCCTTGTTTTCGCCGACCTTCGACCATACCATCCAAAATTAACTTTCCCAAACTATTTTGATGTTTGATATGACCGAAGTAAGTTACTATTCGCTGCCTTTGGACAGATTTCTTTTAACACCGACAGGTTTGTTCTCTTTTCGGTCCAGGGAATCCGCAGCATCCTTCTCCAACAGAACATTTCAAAATCATCTATTCGCCGGACATCCATTTTTTTAAAAGTCCAACATTCCGATGCATACAGAAAAACCGAAAAGACTACGGTGTCCATGAGGCGAATTTGTACCTTCTGGGGACCGGAGCTCTAACCGGTATGGGGCGCGTCCACAGGTGGCGGATAGTGGAACGGCCTGCAGATATGTAGATTAGCTGCGAATAAGACATTAGTCAAATAAGCAGTCGCGGACCAAGAGCGGCTAGGTCGCCGTAAAACCTAAATCGTTACATCCCGCTGCCTTGCGGTTTGTGTCTTTACTCAAGGGCTAAGGGAGATAACCCTGACAGAAAACAAAGCCACTGCCTTGTGGTTAGGGTTTTTACCCAAAGGCTAAGAGAGTAAACTCTAACAGAAAATCCGCTGGAAGGCAACAGAAAACCACCAGCGTACCTTTTCTATGAACAACTATGGAACTCATATATATATATACATATATATATATATATATATATATATATATATATATATATATATATATACATATTAACATGTACTGACTTGTAGAATTAATAAATACAAGCATATAATCATATAAGAAACCACTTTAATGAATGAAATCAAAATTAAAGCACACGGAATAGAAGATTAAAAATATTATAGGAAAAAGATATAATACAACGCTGGAAAAGATATATAAAAGAACTGTTCCAGGGAAAGGACTCAAATAAAGACATAAATAAGATTTATACTCCCTAATAGTATATAAATACATATAGGATGTACATCTGCATATTACGGGTAAAGAAATTGAAATAGTAACAAAAATTAAATATTTAGGATATTGGCTAACGGATGATTGGAATCCTGATTACGAAATTAAAGTCAGAATAGAAACGGCGCGAAGCACGTTTCAGTGAAACGATTACTGTGCAATAGAAACATTACACTGGAAACAAGATGGCGTGCTAAAAAAAGTGTTACGTGCTGGCGGTATTGTTGTATGGAGCAGAGAGTTGGACGCTCAAGGCTGCATCAGTCAAGAAAATAGATGCTTTCGAAATATGGTTATATCGGCGGATTCTGAAGGTATTTTGGTTAGATAAGATATCCGATGAAAATATTTGAAAAGAAATGAAGAAAAAATGTGAAGTCATGGCGTCAATAAAAACACGCAAATCAGCCTACTTTTGACACATAATTCGGAACAGGAAATACGTCACATTGCAGACCATAATACAAGGCAAAATAGAAAGTAGCAGACGTCGAGGACGCAGACGAATGTCATGGACGAAAAATCTTAAAAATTGGTTTAATATGCCTGACGACACGGCTATACTGGTTCATACGGCACGAGATAAAGAAATATATTGTCAGATGGTCACCAATCTCTGGTAGGAGATGGACTTACAAGAAGAAGAATAGTATGTTGTGCAACTCTTTGTATCTGATATATAGGGATGGGTAACGACCATGTTGCCATTTTCTTCTTGCTGACCTGCTTTCCTTAATTAATTTTCTTATTTCCACGAGTATGTATAGACTTTAATGAGATTTTTTTGATATGTGGTGATTAGTAGAATTATTACAAGCATACTCCACGAGATTTGAAAATTTTTAACGACAACGTCAAATTTCTGTCCTTTAGTTTAACCCTAAAATCAGTATTATTTTCAATAATGCTTGTAAAAATATTTGCAATTTGTGGGTCTCCGTTGGTTGAGAACGATTTTAGGTCTTACATCGAAAGTGACAACTACAGAGACATGATCGGAGGATAGATCGATGACCGTTCTGCACTTCGTTACAACTTTGCAGACCACGAATGATAAAGAAATTTAAGACATCTGAGAACCTATTGCGATGTCGCGGCCAATATGTAGGTGACATTGGGGATAAAACAGCAAGTGTGTTTTCCTGTATAGATTTTTTCTGATGGATTTACTCGATCCCCATTCACTATTTTTGGATTTATAATCATCTACCGCGCACGAGCATATATCCAAATTTGTTGAAAATTGAAGTATAGTCCATCTGCTGTTTAGATTAGATTGTAGCTACTGTTGTATCCTTTGCAAACGTTTCGATACTCACTGCTACAATCTGATATGCGAATGTGCTATATTCAAGGTTTTTATGTTGTTTTTGTATGTCCTAACTAATACTAATGACCCCTTCATGAGCTGTTTTATCTGGATGGTGAATCGAGTATACTGTATATCAGTGAACTTTCAAACTCTTCTCGTAAGTGAGGTGGGTTTTAGTGATAAGTACCACGTCGATTATATTTTGTTGAAGGAAAAGTTCAAGTTCATTTCTTTTTTGAGTAATGTCATTCGCATTCCATAATACTATTACGAGCGAATGTTGTGCGACTATATTGATTTTGGGTATCATTTTAGAAGTAATTTCTCGATAAATTTCGTTACGAGCGAAATTAATGGATTGATTGTGAATTTAAATTAGTTCAGGAACACCGTCTGCATTACTGAAATTTCGTTACCATTAAAACCTACCGGTATGGTCAGTGGACATCTGATCTGGTTCAATTAAATTTTCTGGTGGAAGCTATACTTCCTGTTCGAGCGACATTAGCATATGATACCCGATTTAGTCTACCAGGGTATTCATTAAAATCAGTATTAGCACGGACAATTTTATTGTGGAATTCCAATTGTTTCTTGAATACTGAACATCTCCTACAACTCGATGAATGATTATCGTCGCCCAAGGCGCGTTTTGCGTGTTTAGCTGGGCTTCAATAAACTTTAGTACCTAGAATAGTGGTTTACTTTTGGGTAGTTCCGATAACAGTCTATTAGTAGTTAAATCAAGTCCCTAATTCCTTTTCATTTTTTCGTTAGATGTATTAATTATATATTTGATTTTGCTAGGAGACGTTGGTGCAATCGAGGGACTCAACTGCAAAGGCGTACTTAAAAATTCACGAATGTCAGTTGCATCGTTAGATTGTAAATTTGGTTTGAAGACAGCGAAGAAATATTTGAAAATACACCCACTTTATCTTTGTTAGTTCTCAAGCCCATGTACCATCGAATTTAGGGGTTTCATAGGTTTATTTCTGGTTTGATTTTCCAGAAGTTGTTCGCTTCCGTGGGTGAAAGTTCGCGTAGACAGCGTTGGAAGGATTAATTTTTAAAGTTGTTAAATAAAATATTTAGTTATTTCGATTTTTTATTTAACAATGTCTTGTAATAGGGATTTTATAAAATCCTCGAAATTTTTATTTCGTGAATTCGTAACTCGTTTTACTTCCTATCTATGGGAGATTACACAGACTAACAGTTAGCCACTAAAACCGTAAGAGAGCGCTGTACTAAGTGTTTTAAATAGATTTTGACGTTTGAATGCATGATTCGTATTTAAAAAGAAAAAAGATAATATTAATATCTTTTTCCCCTTAAAGTTTAATCACATACCAACGCATTGGTCATCTATAATGGTAACTGCTTATCATTTACAACTTTCTTTCCATCGCTACATTTATTATAGCGTTTTACCAATTCTTGTAGCGATTGAAATCTGAACACTTTCTTCAAAACATCTGGAGACGAAATTGAACATCAAATTAAGTTTTACTAGAACATTGGCAAACTTCACATCGTGAAATTTTTTTTTTTTTTTTTTTTTTTTTTTTTTAGCTCTTATCTAGCAAACTTTTGAAAACATAGCGATTGACTTGTAAACAATTATCCAGCGGTAAGGATTTTCTTAATACTTTTTGTGTTTATCACTGATTATTCATAATAGATCCGTAGGTTTTGTTTCGTTTTAATCGTCTGATTTCTTATCCAGCAGAGCAACAGCTAAAGTATTTGCGTGATAATACAGTTCGTATATTTCTTTTATTTTATCTTTCACGGGTGTAACACCTAGGTGCGTGTGCAATGTAAGATTGCTTACATATCGCGGTGCATCTGTGATAGTTCTTAATACTTTAATTTTGGAAGCGTCGTATTTATTATATTACTCCGCTTAGCACAGCTCTAAAAGTTGACTTCCATAAGCCCGGTATAGGCTTTAGAATTTGATTGTACTATAATATCTTGTTCACCAGTGATAATTCGGATTTTTTTCCGATAAGACAAAGCATGTTTCTAAACTTTATATTTAGTTCATTACGTTTTGCTATTATGTGGCTTTTCCAGGTTAGTCGTCTATCCAAATGGACTCTTAGATATTTTACTGATTTTTTAACTAGGATTATCACATTGTTGATATTAATATTTTTGATGTTAGAAATTTTTTTATTTACAAATATACACGGGTTGATTTTTTTTCTCGTTGATTTCTATACGCCACCGCTTGAACCATATTGAAAGTGTATTAACTGCTGAAATAATAGCTGTATCATCCGCGAAAGTAACAATTTCTGTGTTATTTGGTATACAGGTATATCTGCTGTATAAATTAGGTAAAGCATCGAACCCAATATACTACCTTGCGATAACCGGCTTTTATTGGATGCAATCGAGATTATTCATCTCCGTATTTTACAACAAAATATCGTGCGACAAGGTACGATTTAAATAATTCAAAAAACCTGATATGGAAGGTGGCGCCGAATTTTATAAAGCAATCCTTCGTGCCGTACTCTATCAAACGCCTGTTTAACATCGAGAAAACTGCGTCACATATTTTTTTAGACTCCAAGGATTTTTCAATAATACCGACTACACGGTGGACTTGCTCCACAGTTCCATGATCAACTCTAAAACCAAATCGGTGTTCCGATATTTACTTTCTAAGAAATTCATTCTTTTCAGTATTAGCTTTTCATATACTTTAGAAAGAACTGGAAGCAGATTGGTCGGTATGATGTTAGTTCTTCTGCAGGTTTTCCTACTTTCTTGACTATAATAATAATTTGCGAAAATTTGAATAGGAAAATATCGTAAACGAAGTATAGCATTAAATATATAAGTTAATAGAACAAGACCTTTGCGCGGTAACTGTTTTAAAACCCTGGCTGTAATATTAAATCGTGGCGAGAAGAAATTGCATTAAGCGGAATCCGTATTTGTTCATAATGTCATCTTCATATGTCCGAAACTGAGCAAGGAACGTGAAGAAGCTTTTCCATACGAAAAAATAAGAAGAATTTCTACAGAAGATGCGTTTGGTAACGCCCTAATTTTTAAAAACTGTAAAAATAAGCCGGAAGATATAATTTTTAATTTACGTACGCTAGAATTATTTTTATTTCTATTTTCAGTTATTAAAGTATATATAACCTTATAGTGATATAATTTTCCACTTAATTTTTGTAAAATTATCTATAAGTATTTTTTATATACGTATGACGGAATTTATTATCTATAATTATGTAAATTGTACTATATCGTAGACGCAAATGAGCCACAAGTCGATCGTCTTTAAATAAATATATAATTTGATTTGATTTGATTCGATTCTCTCGGTCGACTTCCTAATTATCCTACGCCACTAGCATCAAATGAGACAGAAAATAATTTTTTTCTTTAATTTCGTTATTCTTATTCGCGATCATTTCTCATCCGTTTCATGAATTCTTTATTTGTAATTTTTGCTGTCCACGATATTGATATAAAGTTATGTTTCGAATCATTTTAATTGTTTTATTGCGAAAGATGTGTTTTTTCCCTTCATCAGTTTGCTGTTCGCAACGCTAGTTGACAGACTGTATTTTTCTAAGGTTAGGTTTATTTAAGACATTTTTTGTTAAGCTTCTTGCATACTGTATTGTCAATTTTAATTCGTTTGTTTTATTTTCATATTTACCCCCCTATACTCTCCACACGCTATAAAATTATATAAAAAAAAAAAAAGTAACTATAATCTAGTAATGGAGAATTTACGTGTAGGAAAATACTTAGGCAACTAAAATCTTCATGCATAATAGAGAATCTTATTCAATTTAGATTGCGTGCGAAAGCTAAATATGTATTAAAACAGGCAAAGAAGTCAGCTTGACATGAATATACTTCAACTATTTCATCGTCTACTTCTTCTTGAACAATTTGTAATAAGATCAAATCCATTAAAGGCAAGACAACATATTTTGTATCATCATTCTTGAGGATAATTAAGAGATTGTAATTTGCCGAGATCTAATAGCTACACTTTGTGCTGAACACTTCGCAGCGAACTCAAGTAACTCTAGTTTATCGAAAAGTTTTCTGCATCGCGAGTATATTAGTGAACAGCGTAATATTAACTTCTCTTCCGATAATAGTGAACAATATAATCAGATACTTACTTCGAAGGAATTGACTACAACTATATCGAGTTTCAAAATTAGCGCAAGTGGAGTAGTGGGTTTCAATATTCGATCGCTGAAAAATTCTCCTAGTCAATTTTATCAATAATTTTCGATATTTTTAAGGAATTATTTCATCCGGATATCCATTCTGAAAACAGAGAAAAATCCTGCGCTATTAGATTCGAATAGACCGTTATCTTTTATATCTGTTCTTAGTATAGATATTTGAGAAAACCATAGCAACTCGTTTAATTTAGCAGCCGGAACAAGACAATCTTATTTCTAATATGCAGTGTGGTTTTCGTCCTATCTAGAATTGATCAAGCTCCTTTTCTTCAAAATGAAATATCGTCCACTATATATATATATATATCTCGCAGGATGCATCTTTTAGCAGTTTCCCTTTATATATCTAAGGCGTTCGATTCCGACTGGAAATTTAAAATTTTACAAACGTTACATAATTTCCGTGGACGCCTTTCTATCATTATTCAACATCCAATAGCTGAGATGATCATCAAGTTATTGTAGTCAATGAAACCGATACATCGGCCGATAGTGGTTTTGGGTTCCTGGCTACTCTCTTATCGCATGTAATGAGCAGACTGGGCTGTCAAACAAGCAGCAATCACGCTTCTTCACCCAAAACTTGTCATTACCCCTGTAGATGCTTTAAAATTCATAATTAAATCATAAGTGGCAGTATCTTCGGGCGCTTATAGTAAATTAAGATCACTAAAATTAGACACTGCCCGTTTCATTACTCTTTCTGACTTACCGCGGAAAGCTGAAATACATTTACGCCGTCTTACATTTGGTCATACGGCTTTATCACTCGCAGTTACCTGCTTCAGCGTCAACTTTCTCCGCCTTATTCCTGCGGCAACGATAACAGTGCATCATCTCCTAATTGACTGTACTAACCGCAGTTCCTTGCGCGCTAAATTAACTCTGCCGACGATTTCGAACGAATTACCGAATTCAGGATTAGATAATATGTATCGTGTTCTTCGATTCATCCAATCATTCGGCCTTTCACTTTTAATTTGACTCTTCTCATCCGTGTCTCCGGCTTTGCAGCAGTATATAGGACACGCTAATGGGAGGAAGGAGAAAAATACACGAAAATGGAATTTATGTACTTCGTTCAATTGTAATAGCGATAATAATTGCGCATTACTCATTTACGAACGATGTCGAATTAAATCGCAGGCGCTGAGATATTAATTTTCACAATATGCAGCTTCTGGCATCGGCGGTGCTGGTTTACATTTACTTTTTATTTTATATGTACATAAATAGCATCGTGCGATCGGATCGAAGGTTGCAATGTGATGAAATTTATAAAATGAAGGGATAAGAAGATGCATCCTGTCACCCGCTTTGTTTAACCGGCGAATATATTGTGAGAGGAGTATTAGATGAATGGAACGGCGAAGTATTTCTGGGCGGACGTAAGATCTCTCACTGACGTTATGATGATGATACAAAACTCATTGTGAACAATTTGGGTCAAATAAAAATATTGCTGAAAAAAAAAAGGTTGAAACCATTAAATTTGGACTCGAAATAAACACGACTAAAACAAAAATCCTGATTATAGACACAGAGGGAAGCTGTTAGCGTATGGTGATAAAGTCTTCGCAGGGTACGATGTAGATAATTTTATATACTTAAGTTGGCTAATTCCTAATAAAGTGGGTTCAAACGAAGAAATTAAGCGCCGAATACAAATGGACTGTTGTGCTGCGATGAAACTGCCTAAAATATGGAAGAATGGTTACATTATTAAACGTCCGAAAATAAAACTTATAAGGACATTAGTATTTTCAGTAGTATTATATGCAGCTGAATCGTGTGGACTTTACGGTATCGAACAGTTTTGAATGCTGGAGAAGTTTGCATCGCACACCGTGGACAGCGAAACGAACTAATGAATCCGTATTGAATCTTACACAACGGTTAGCTAATATTGCTGTTTTGCGCGTGATCAACTACTTCGGAACACCAATCGAAGGTCTTGTTCTCTATAGCGTCGGACAGATATGATAACAGGAATATTTGGATTACTTTGTATCAATGTGTACAACGACCTAAAGATCGGATGGTGTGGCGCGCAACGATTCAGATTGCTCGATGATCACGATACCCCACTGGGGTGAACGAACTTACGATGATGATATGTAATAATAATTGTGTGATTCATATTGTTATCGTCGTATTTCTTTTTCATGTTCTTTTATCAAATATATATGTTGTCGAACTTTCTGTGTATCTTTTTAAGTGTTTTTAATAGGAAATGATAATAATAATTTTAAAGCTTTAATTCAAAATAAAATAAAAATAAACGACCGATAATCAATATCATTAAAAGGCTTCCGCGGTTATTTCATATTTTATATATTTAAATTGGAATATAAACAATAATAAAAATTCTTTGTAAACTCGGTCATACGGTGTAATAAATAATCCATCATATTTGAAATAGAATTTAAACTCTAATAAATCAAGTTCCCGATGAAATTATAGTGATGTAATATAAAATTTCCCGATAAATTACCGCAATCACGAAGAGATTATTGAACAGTATTTCATAAATTTTTACATATTTACATATTGATTTCTTAATTATATATATATATATATATATATATATATATATATATATATATATATATATATATATATATATATATATATACGTATTTAATTTGTTTAAAACTGATTAGTTGAATTAGTAGGCCATTATCGAGTAAATATTTAAAAAAAAAATCAAAATATAAAATGGAAAATATTCTGTCAGATTGTTTTATTAATACTGTTTTTCATTTTGCTGGTTTTCAATCTAAAATTAATATTTTTTCTTCTCATATTTATATATATATATATATATATATATATATATATATATTTTAATATTCACTCGATAATGGCCTAACAGCCTAAAAAGCTTTGCGATTTTTCATAAAGAGAAAATAATTTACCGATTTTAACTTCCTTTTTTTTTGTTTATTTTTAAAAAATCATCATTTATCGAATTATCAAATAAATATATCGTTTAATTCGTTTTTCTAACAATTGTTTTTTCATACGGGGGGATACGACTAAATTATTAACAATTTTTCGCAGAAATCCGCATTAATTGGACAGTTATATAATAGGGGACGGATGTGAATAGAAAGAGAAAAGAAATTAAATAAATTAAATCGTCTCTATATAAGGCAGAAGTGGTAGATGAATGAGTTACAAAGGAAATTTTGAAAAGAACTTGTCTGAAAAGATGACAAAGAAGTAAAAACGTAAAGATATACACATAAATAGGAAACAAAGAGTAAAGAACAAAAGAATGAAATAAACGGGTGTAAGGGGGGATACCTTTTGGATGGAATTTTTCTTTTTTTATCTTTCAACGAGAATCTCTTTTCGAATTTTTGTATTTTCACTTCATCCTAAGTGTAGGTAGTTAAAAGTGTTTACATTAGAACGGTTTCCTGTATATATTTATACTTATATAATTGCGTATATATATATATATATAGGTATATACAAAGTTTGCATGCACGACGGACGGGTAAAAATCCATTGTGGGCAGATATTTTACGCTTCCGCAAGGTTTTTCGAAATAACCTCTAACTCTCCACTATTGTCGGCAGGCGTCACATTGGTTTTTCCCTGTTTAGCTTTTAACCTTTTGTGCTATCTGTGTCTTAAAGAGAGTACACAACGCGGTTCTATTGTACTTTACATCGTGCAGGATGTTCGTCTATTATTGAAACGATACCGACCGCTATTTTCAAAAACCAACGACGGATACTATCGAGACGGACCCTGACTCTCATTCGTACAACGTCAATCGTCTCGGGCGCCGTCTGCAATACAAGTTCCTTTTTTTCCATCCGAAAAAATCGAACTTTTCGACGTCATCGATTAGTCTTTCTCTGTTCTATTTCATTTTTTCTTTCTTTTTTTTTTTCTAAACTGTTCTTTCGTATGGTGGCAGATATCTTAGTTTCTGTTGAATTATCATTTTTATTATAAGTAGCAAACTGAGAAGAAGAGAGAGACACGATGTTCGCTATGACGGATTATTTCGGACAATTCGCTCTACCGCATAGGTAATTATCATTAATTATTAATATTCGCGAAATTTCGTCCTATACATGTTTATATCTTAAAATAATTTACATTCTTTCACGTGTCCGTTGTAGATGTAAACACATTAATATACGAAAGCTCGTGTATTTATACTATATGTATATGTATATATATATATATATATATACGTATATTAAGGAGTTCTATTGAATTTTCTTTGAATTTTCTATCCCGTGGAAAATTTCAGAGTTATTGTATTCTCACCGGATTATTGAATATATGAATTATTAACACTAATATGTTTAAATTCATCAATAACCGACCGACGGTCCCTATTTAACTAAACCCCACTAAACAACCAGCATTCCTCAAGTTCTTTGAAAGTGCAACGCGACGTAAATTTAACATAAGTTAATTCATAGCCGTAAGAAATGTAAAAATAAATTAAAAAAAAAAATTAAATAAATTTTCAACCGTAACACCAATAGCAATTGATAAATCTTCTGCTGCTGCATTTACATGTTTAGAAGATTAAAAATTTGTAAATAAATAATTTCTTCATTTTGCAACTATTGTACAAGTAAATACCGGTGTTTCTTGGTTCTATGTTATAGTCATACTGATTACCACTTTTAAATTAATTTAAGTGTAATTTTATAATAATATGCAATTATTGTATATATATATATATATATATATATATATATATATATATATATATCTATATATTGTTTTTTTAAATTATAAGCACACGTGCAGATGGTTTTGTGCACACACAAATATGCATTATACTATATATATATATATATATATATATATATATATTTGTTATGATTTTGTAACGAAAGCCTCTGCACCTTTATATCAAATTATTGAAAAAATACATTCGTCTCATACATTTGTCGCGATTGGGGATCCCCCCCCCATAAGAAAAACTAAATCCAATCGTAAGTAAGCACGCCTAGTCTATTAGCCAGATAACTGAGATTTCTTAATTCCTCATGGTCGTAGCCAATTTATTGTGAATTTTTTTATTTATATATTTTATTTTATTACTTAATTTTATATTTAATTTTATTCCATCATCGTCGCTAGATTTATTGCAAATTAATTCCCGCAGCCATGGTCGGCAAATTCGTTTCATTTTTCTTATTAAATTTAAGTGTAATTTTATAATAATACGGAATTATTGTATATATATATATATTTAAAATTATAAGTACATGTGCAAATGGTTTCATGCACACAAATAGGCATTATACTATATGTATATACATACAATTTTTTTTTTAATGCATTTTTAACGCAAGCCTCTGCATCTTTGTATACAATTATGAAACAAAATACATTCCTCCCATACATTTGCCGCGATTGCGGCACATCGCCCCTTTAAAAAAACTAAATCCATTCGTACGTGAACATGCGTAGTTTATTAGCCAGATTATTAATTTCGTCTTGGTCGTAGTCAATTTATTGCCGATTTTATTTAGATATATATTTCTATTTGATTTTATTTTATTATTTAATTTTATATTTAACTTTATCCCGTCATCGTTGCCAGATTTATTTT
Source organism: Coronaproctus castanopsis (assembly GCA_032883995.1). NCBI lineage: Eukaryota > Metazoa > Arthropoda > Insecta > Hemiptera > Monophlebidae > Coronaproctus > Coronaproctus castanopsis. The sequence goes on along the minus strand of CM065054.1, from coordinate 105,068,840 downwards.
ATAAATTAATTGCCGCAGCCGTGATCTCTAAATTCGTTGTAATTTTTCTTATTCGAGGTCGATAGTTATAAGTGAAATTTTATAATAATACGGAATTATTGTGTATTTTTTTAACCCGATACAATTAACAAATTTATTAATTTCGAAACGAGTTTATAGAGAATTTAAATTTAAATTATTTTATTTTAATTTTTATTAAAATAAATTTTTTATATTTATTTATATTAACTTTAATTATTAATAAGAATTATTTCGAAAATGTACAAAAGCGGCATACTTTGAATACGTTTCAATAATTATACAATAATTATTTAACATAAATTAATAAATACGATTATCCTGTTGATGCATCAATGCTGGATAATAATTACGTTCTTCCGGCTGATGGATTGAACGTTCGAATGATATCTAATTTCTTTCCGATAATCACCTCTAATTCCCCGCGGTATTGGGACAATATTGTGCAATTTCGAAAATTGATCATCCTACTTATAATTACTTTATTCTGGAAAATATTATTTTCGAATATTTAAAATATCTCCGACTAGATCGTATTTGACGAAATAAATACTTCTTCTCTGCTATACTTTACGCCATAATCACTTCTAAGGTTTAAACTGGCCAAATGGCGCAAGTTGGACAAAAAAAAATTTAGTTCAGTTACATTTGACGATTACGTAACCATCATAGTGAGATTTGTAGAAAAAAGTTTTGAATGTGGATTGGAACTGAATACGTCCGAAATAAAAGTAATCGTATTTTCGAAGAAGCCGATCATAGGCGCGATCAAAATAATAGATGAAAACATTGACCAAGTTTTACTTATCAACTACATAGGAAGCGTACTTGAAGAGAATTGTACTTCCAAGCAAGAGAGAGGTACATAGTAGAATTGAACGAACTATAACTACATTAAACCTTGACTAGTCGCGCACTATAAAATTACATAACTAGTCGCGCGATTTTGGGCAATAGCGACGTAAAAATCATTTACGGAATTTTGAATTATTTATTTACGTAAATTTAATAGAGGTTCGTTTAAAAAATTGTATTCCAATGTAAAACGTGTTAATTGGTCATTATATACAGATTAATAATAATGTAAAAAAGGGAAAAAAACAATCAAATGACGTAAATCTACGAAACTTAATATCGAATATAGAAGAAACATCATTATTGATCGGAATCGATACTAGTAGAATTAACGCAAAGTTCGCATTTATAAATATTCTTTCCACGATGCAGTTCTTGTAGGTAAACATTTTCCAACTGGAGTATATCATCGTGGTAATAATTTTACCATAAATGACACATTTATTGTTTGCGGTGGTTCTACAGAATCTACGTCGACAGTTTTCTTCTTCAGTGTCGGACAAATCGAAAAAATCGATATTGTCATTAGAATTCAAACATTCCGATTCTTCGTCTTCATTTCGAAATTTGTTCCGTTTATTGCACGTCATACTAAATTAAAATGAATGCCCGAAGATGAATTGCATAATGTAAATTTACACATGTTTTTAATAAATATAATTATTATTGACGAAGAAACTATATTTCAACATAAATGTAATAAAAAAAGTTCGAAATCTATTTTCTATACCAATAGAATATACTTACATAATGAGTCGCGCGTTGTTTAATTTGCAACAAATAAATCACTATTTAAACATACAGCTGAATATTCCAATAGTACACACCATGCTGATAGGTTACATAAAAAGTCAATGAAAATGAGGAACCTTTTCACCGCGTCTAGAGTTAAAATTATAACTAACAATTTAGTCTAGCACTTACTTCTCCCTTTGTGTTTCCCATCATCCTACTTCCTTTTCCCCTCGTTTTAATTCTTAGCACCGTTTGTTATGGTATTTTATATCGGTACAACGAAAAAGAGAGGGAGAGAAACAAAAATAATTAGACTTCTGATACGTTACATTTTCTCTACTTCGTTATATGCATGTGAATGTTGGAAATTCGACGTTGAGAAAAAAAGATTAACACGTTTCTGATGTATTGTTGCCATCGGATGCTGAAAATAAAAGTCAAGAACATGGTAGCGCTTAAAAGATTCGAGAAAAACAGTGAAAATGTTGAAACTATCAAAAGAAGACAATCGGAATATTTGGGACATATTATGAGAGGAACAAAATACACTATAAAAAAAAAAATGTTACTCGAGGGTAAAATCAATGGGAAAAGATGGAGGTCTTCAAACAATATGAATAGACAACCTCAAGAAATGGTACCGATGTTCATCATTAGAACTTTCCGGGTCGGTCGCTGATAATTAGTTTTCGATTGTGTATCGCCGACCCGCGAAATGCAAACGGCGGATAAAGGAACAATTGTTGTAAATCCAAAGTAGCGAAACGTACTTAGGACAATAGAGTGTACAAGTACGTGTTATGGTGCGAAAGTTATTCGATTTGAGAAATTTTTATCGACTTTAGAAAAAATATTAAAACGTATTTTAAAGTTTTGTTATTAATTATTTTTAGCCTTTCTCCCTAATCCTGGCGATGGTGTTCCACGAACGAGCATTGAGGAAACTTTATCGTCAGCATGTATAATGAAAAAAGCTAAAACCGATTCGAAAAAATGAAGCAACGATATACGGATTTGCGACCCATCAACGCATCTTTTATCAATATTGTTAATTTATTCGCAATAGTCGATAGTACTGATATAATCGAAACATACGATATATTTCTCTACTTTACCCATCGACTACTACATAACGGTTCAAATATCTTTATCCTTTTCTTTACTAATTCTATCTTATTCTAAAATTTACAAACACTGGCACTATACAGGTTTCGCCGATTACCCATTGTTGAAGGACAGCAACGAAACTCGCGAACATAGGATAGTTTATATATATATATTATATGTATACATATTTCGTCCTTCATTTATATAGAATATATATATTTCTTTTCTATGATTATATTTTTTTATTAATTTTCCGTTATATTTAATTTATTTAAATACGTGACGTACTCCTCTGCTTTAAGTTATATATATATATATATATATATCCAGCTGTCGTACCTCTGTGCTTTAAGTTATATATATATCCAGCTGTTTAGCTAGTGTACCTACCGTCTTTGTCTAACACACGTAAAATCCATTAAAAACATACTTACCCTATTAATTATACGCGTGTACACTATGCATACTATGTTAAAGCCGAATTTATGGCACATTATTTAAAAAGTTTTTAAACGATTTTATCTTCGACGATCTGACTTTTCTGTCGTAATGAAAACCACATAAATATCTCAATCCAAAACGGAAAATTTCAAAAGGGGGTATTCTGTGTTTTCTCTCGACTATCGACTTTTTCTCAATAATTCGCGAACTGTTTGAGAAAGGAAAATATGTCTTATACGAAAGTTATATTAGTTTTTAAATACGCGTCAAAGCACGTCATATTCATATTGCGAAAGGGAATAGAAATACCAAACGATTTATTTATAAAAGGTGCTTTCCCCATCTTGGCCACATAGTGTGTTAGAAAAATACTGATTTTTTCCATGAATTCGGATTGCGCGTGTAACCGGAATAAATTATTTTCTATCTCTAGAATAAATATATATAAATATATATTTTTCATTTGGCATCAAACTCGATACCTAATCTATCCTAGAACCGTTAATATCTAGGAAAAACCCTTAAATATTTAGATCCCAGTTTTCTCTTCATCTATTCCCTTTCGTAATCTGAATATGACGTGTTTTGACGCGTATTTAAAAACTACTAGAACTTTCGTATAAGACATATTTTCCTTTCTCAAACTGTTCTTCGCGGATTATTGAGAAAAAATCGACAGTCGAGAAAAAACAGAATACACTCCTTTGAAATTTTCTGATACGAATTGAGATTTTTACGCGGTTTTCACATCTACAAGATAGAGTAACGACAGAAAACCAGATCAGCCTAAATAAAATCGTTTAAAAACGTTTACATTATGCGCAATAAATTCGGTGGTAACATAGTATGCATAATGGATACGTGTATATTAATAAGGTAAGAACGTTTTAAACGGGTTGTATGAGATAAAGAGCTCAGTCGCTGTATATATATATATTTATATATATATATATATATATATATATATATATATATATATATATACATTGATAATAGCTAATTATCTGTACGTATTGAATATATATATATATAAATAATATATAGATATATAAATAACATTGCCTATGCTAAAAGCCTTATTGAAACGGCTGACCAAAAATCGCTCCCAGAATTTTCAAAAATCGAAAACAGAGTTTTAAGTTCACAATTTCTCGCTACAAGTTAATCTAGATAAAATGTTCATTATTACATTAATGATAGATCTCGACGTCTACTTTCGTCTGCCATAAACCTGAACCCCCTGTCTATCATACGACCTTTAAAAACGGCCCAAAATTTCTAAACCCTTAAACTCAATTTTCTCGATGGATATTTTGTTAACAAATATGACTAACGTCATAAGATGCGTATTTAAATACTGTTTATCTTTCATATAAACAACTTTCTGCGATTCCTCTATCAAATTCGTGGATTGCACCACCTCTTAAATTTTATTGAAACTCATTTTAAAAGCTTTGAAAATAAGACTAAACGCAGATTTTCAAATTTATAAAAGTATTTAAACTGCAATAAATGGATGTTTTATATGTCAAATGAAAGCTCTTAAAGTGTACTTTAAAAATGGTTATGTACGTTAGTTATATAACTTTAATAGAACTGGAATTAGAAAACTTTTAAGAAAATTTTAGTTCTGTCGAACTTTGAACTTTTCTAAAGGCAGAATAGTATGTCGGATGGGTTTAAGATAAAGTTCATACAAAAGCTAATATATAGTTGGGTAAAAAAGGTTATGTTGCTCGACGCTTAAAAATAATTATGACTTTAAAGCTCGTTTTATAGACCTAAATAGGAATTAGGCAAATTGTAAAATTCTTCAAACTTTGATCTCTGCGCGTCCCTTGATCGAAATTGGAAACTCTGAACGTCGTTAGAAAGGTTACGATCCACGTTTTAAAAGAGGTTATGTAGAATAACATTGTAGGATTAATATGAACGGAGCTGTAAGTGGTGGAAAAACGAAGAATATAAAAAATGTGACATCTATCGAACTTCGGACTCCCCTACAGCCGGTCCGATACATCGGACAGGGTAGTGGTAAAGTTTTTGAGCGAATGTCAATGAACGGTAGTAAAAAAAAGTTAATAACGTCGATCGCGGTAATGACGATGTGGAAACGGGTTTAAGGCGTAGACGAGTTTAAGCATTTTTAAAGACATCGCGAGTTAAACATTTTGGTCACAGCTACAGCCAATACTGTTCTATATAGCCGACTAGGTGTTACGTCGTTTAAAAAAAAAATAGCCTGACTTGATGTCCTCTTTTCCGCAAAATTGCATCTAAAGTAGCGAAACGGACTTTGGAAATTTGCAAAAATTTTCCACTTTTCCGACAACACCCGATAATAGGTAAAATTTCCGGCCGATTTAACTCTGCTGCAATTCTATGTAGAGACTTTGTATATATAATTAAATTTTTCTGCTATAGAATAGGGTAAAAAAACTTTGCATACTCTTTAGACTGTTGGACGAATAATTAGACGGCTATTGAAAAAAGTTGAAAACAGAGGTAATTTGGAAAAATTTGAATAACTTTAAAACTAAATTTTTTTCCGAGACCTGGGTGATAGATTGAGGGATGATATTTATGACGGAAAATGTTTCATAGAGCATTTAGAAAATTCTCTTGGGACAGATTTTCGATTTAGGGTTCAGTTTCTTTTTTGTTTTTTTTAAGAAGTCAGATTTTCAGCCGATTTTCAACCCTTAAAAATATCTCAGTAAGCGACTTAGTCAAATGCGCTAATCTCCCTACAGATGTCATACCACTTTACTCGAAAATCGCACTGGTTTCAACCCCCATTTGTGGTATGAGGTGTGATGGAATTTAAGGGTAGTTTTAGATCAGATGTGTGCCGATAATTCGGACCAATATTTTTTATTGGCAACTTTCTAGGATTCGACGTATATTCTAAATGTTATTAAGCATGTTAGAGAAATTTTTTAGTGATTAACTTCGATTTTATTTTGTTTTGCTAAATTCATAAAATCACTACTCTCCAATACATCAACATTAATATATATATATATATATATATATATATATATATATATATATATATATATATATATATATATATAATATTAACATATCCATAATCATATTCGAAAATTAATTAAAAAAAAAACTACTATCACGGTTTGCGCCTGTAGATATATACATTTTTGAATGTTAAGCTACCACCACAATCGCTTTATATTACGCAATATTTATATGTGTATATATGTCGCTTTCTTCATATCGAAAAAAATCAGTCATTTGGTACTTATAACCCAATTAAAAGGATTATTTTAGTTCAACTAAACATAAAGCCAGTGAATGTAAACCTAATTCAGATATATGCTCCTACAACAAATGCAGAAGAGGAAGACTTAAATATATTTTACGACCAAATTAAATACTCGCTTCCGGGAAGAGAGATCGTAGTACTCCTGGGCGACTTCAATGCAAAAATAGGCAAAGATGCACAGGATAATTCGCAATATAGTTGGAAAATATTCGATTGGTGAACGCAACGAAAGAGGAGAACAACTCATTCAGTTTGCATTAGACTCTGAGATGTCAATAATTAACACAATCTTTCAACAACATTCTCGTAGACTTGTGACATGACAGTCGCCGGGTGATAGGTACGGGAATCAAATTGACTATATTTTAATTAATAAAATATGGAAATCCTCTTGTAAAAATGCCAAAGTCCTTCCAGGAGCAGAATGCGGTTCGGCTTACTAATGACGGAGTTCCGTCTCAAATTACAATCGCCGAAGGAAAAAGGGAGAACAGAAAGAATGAAAATAATTAAAACCAAATGATTGTGTAATGTTCTTAATAAACAATTAAATGTTAAACGAAACTATTATAGACACAGAAAAAATAACGGCAGAGCAGCAATGGATGGAACTTAAAGATCAAATTCAGAAGGCGTATAAAAATACTTATACAATTAATACGTCGAGAAAATGGAAACATTGGTTTACCGAAGAAACAATTAATACGAATGAAGATCGAAAGAAACTACCACGTATTCAGCAATATCGTGAAGAAAGGAAAAAACTGACTCATCGCATTACCAAATTGTCGCGCAGAGACAAAAATATGTACATATCCTCTATTTGTGGTGAACTCGAAGAACACGCTGAAAATAATGAAACACGCCTTCTCTTTCAGAAAATACGTACTATCTCGAAATACTTCAAGATTAATACACACAGATCATAGAAGATGAAAATGGAGAGCTAAAAACAAATAATAAAGACATAGCGGAAGTCTGGCGGAAGTATTGCAAAAAACTATATAGTGAACAATACAACAATATTGACGAACTAAAACCATCAATACTATATCACGAGGTCTTTAATGCTATAAAGCATCTAAAAAATAACAAAGCTCCTGGTCCGGATATAATCCCAGCTGAAGCTTTTCAGGTAGTGAAGAGGTTATAAGGAGAATTTTGAATATATGTAACACTATTTGGCGATCCGGAATGTGGCCGATGGATTGGACACAGTCAACGTACATCACACTACACAAGAAAGGATCTCCAAAAAATTGCGAGAATTACCGTACGATATCATTGATCTCCCATGCAAGCAAGGTGTTACTGAAAATTATGTATAACCGCTTATTCAGAAGAAAATACCACAGGAACAAGCAGGATTTTCCAGGAGTAGAGGAACAAGAGAACAAATTCTCAATATAGAAAAAACGAGAGAATACGACAAGCAAAACTTGTCGATTACAAAAAAGCGTTCAATCGTGTCCAATGGAAAAAACTATGGCAAATTTGTCAAATCTCAATACATCGTAAGAATATTTTTAAAATTTTGACTATCCTCAAGATCCTTACTAAATATGTAGAATATTTAGATCTTTTATAATTCCTTAGGTCAGCTTTAACAACTTCAGGTAGTTCGTTTATTAGGAACTTCAGTTTTCTCCCGGTAACTGGATCTAATAATAATCCCTTCGCGAGTAGAGATTTTAAAACAAAATCTACTTTTACGTACTAAATTTAATAGTTCAATTTTATAAAAATCTTACTAACAAATTAGTGTTTAATTTACGAATGTCAGTTATCCAGTTCGACAAAGTTATTAATGGGCACTGCCCTTACGCAGGAGCATATCCTCGATCGAAGAGACGCCTCATCGTGATGCCATTGTGATCAGCAATCTACAACTGTTATCACCGGGTCGTCTTCATTTTCATTCTCTATCTCTGATAATCCTAACATGATCCATCATATTTTCGAATTTCTGAAACGCGCTAAACTCTCTCCTCTAATATAAATATCACGAACGGTATCTAGCAGCAGTATCCTCCTAGAAACATGTTCGAAGTGAATTTCCCCGGTATCGGGGAAAAAGAACTAATACTAAGAAATAATTAAGGAAATGTATATGTACACATATAACAACAAAGCTAAGTTTAAACAATTTAAAATTAAGACAAAAAAAAAAATTAAATTCAAAAAGCATTAGTTAATCTTAATAAATTAAGAAGGGTAAATAAATGATAAATTTAAAATGACAACAGATAAAACTGTAGACCAACGAAGTTTTCAGAGTTTTATTTAAAAAGTTAAACAACTACTTTATTAAAAAAAAAAAAAAACGTTAAAGAAATATTATTAACATCAGGTAAAATCAACCAAAAATGTATTGAAAATAAAAAATAGCATATTTAATTATAAAAGACCGCAATTTCAAAATCACAAACATCTTTCCTCTAATCTAGTTTCTTATACCTTTCCTTCCGTGCTTCTGGCCTAAGTAGCAGGATACGGTACGGTCACAAATCAAAAAAGAAGAAGAAGAAGACCGCAATTTATTCTGAATATCGTTGTTTTTGCGCAAAACCGAGAAAATTCTTTAAATTCCTTTTTACATAATCTTAAAAGAGCACATCTTTCATAAATTTTACCTTCAGGGTTACAGCCACCGAATACATGCGCGCTGTAGTATCTTGTAATCCACAAAATGTACACATATCTGTTAAAGACAATTTGAAACGGAAAAGATATTCAGTAAATTTACCATGTGTACACTTATGCGTTCGGTAAAAGTTAGGAACAAAAAAACCGGCATCTAATCCTATCCCTAAAAATTAGGTAATATGTCATGAAAGAATTTATGATTTACCTTCTGCCATTGCGGAGTATATTATAAATATATTTATCGAAACATCGTTTTGATAAAATTTTATCGCCGCGCTTAAACCTATTCAACGTAGGTAAAAATTTTCCATACGTATTGTCCAGATTATGCTTAATATTATACTTAATTACATAATTCTTCGATGCTAAATACAAAGGTAGCTGTCCTGTTATTACCCTTTAATAAGTTTTACAGTAGTAAGTAGTAATAATAATATAAATAAACGGCTAACTATTGTCTAACCTTTATAGGACGGTGTCTACGTAAGTAAGGTGCCGTCATCGAAACAGCCTAGTGTATATAATAAAAAGCCCCAGTGAAAGTTTGGAAACGAACAGCAGCAATAAGGAGAGTAAAAACTGAGGTTATTGGTTCGTAGCGAAAAAAAAGCCCGCGAAAGAAAATGAAAAGCATTAATAATGTTATTAGGTCTATAGTAGAGGTTGATGTAAATTGTAAAACGGTTGCAGAAGTCGGCTGTTCAGCTGCGTCGTCGAATATAAAATACCGACCCTGGAGCTGGCGAATTGTAGCAGGGGTGGTTAAAATCATCGTGGCAAAACCATTGTTAGTAATTGTCAACAAAAGTAAAATCGTTTCGTGATACGTTTCCACGTTTTAACCTGCACCACGCGAAGAGCAATATATATTTTTCGATAATGATGACTAGAGTGATAAAAGTAAGAATAATCATAATAATATTAATAATCATGTCGTGCGGCGGTTAGTTATTGACGAGACGAGAAGGGAATAATCTACAGGCTAAGTTACGAATGGGAATATTATGACATATGCCTGTGTTCATATATATATATATATATATATATATTGATATAGATATATATATATTTTTAAGTAGAAAGGGGAAAGTACACACGGATGTGGTTCGTCGACAGACAGGATTAAGGGGTGGTGATAATGGAAGGAAACTAATGGAAATAACTCGCTAACGGATAAACGTAATAATAATAATAATAATAATAATAATACTAATAATCATAATAATACAATATTGGCCAACTGTATGTTACGATATATAATGACAAATGAAATGCTAAAGGGAAAAAGTATGAGAAATAAGTCGATTATTTGCGAGGAATTATAGTATTTCGACCGACTTTCTTTCTAACTCAAGCCGAGTACGTTGGTTCGTTAACTTAAATTCGGTCGTTTATAATATCCGAACTCCATCGTCCAGCTTATCGTTTGATATTTTATTTTTCCTTCTGTCGGCTACTTAATTGGTGTGTCTACTCGATTATTACAAACGGACTTTTATTAATAATCCGCGCTATACTCTCTGGCTATTTTTACCGGCTACTACTAGTTTACTCTAGTCGATGAAAATTAAGACGTTACTATTTCGAAAATTTGATAATAAATTTTCGATCGATCCGAAACGACGTTCGTTCTAAATTAGTTATAAAATAAAACGTTGAAAAATCATTCGATAATAAAGTCTAACGAGTATTTTACGTTTTAAATTTTTCTTAACGTCCTTCCTATTTTGGAAGATTAAAATTTAAAGTTTTCTAAAAGGTTTTCGCTGTGCTTTTTTTTTTTAAATATTTTTAAATTTGTCTTTTTTACGCGTATTTCCACATATCGTTTTCGTCCGTTTTTAGTCTATTACCGCGGGATAGGGGTGCAATTGAAATTTCTTTCGACGAGGATACTATTAGACTTTTTCTTCGTTGGTAACCGCGCCGTGTACAGCTAGTAAGGCCGGAGGCACGATAGGAATTTGTAGATTTTAGATAAACGGTGGAAGGTAAGTGTCTAGAAATATTTGACAGAGTATATCGAAAGGTTTGTATACGTTCGGAGGAATAGAACGGACAGATAGAGAAGCAGCTGAGGAATAATATTGCACGCGGTACATTTGGGTTTGGTATTTATTAGTAAATAAATATTCGCAGGTAAGCGATGACCTGAGACGACACAGGATCACGCTTCGTTTCTTCTGTTTGAGATGCGACAAGCGGTCGACTTCATCCGGTTGATGTATCGTTGCAAATTCGAAAATATTTCGCTCGAACAATTTATACGGTACGAAGGAAGTCCTTTATTTTGGAATTGGTATAACCGGAATAGGCGATATTAGACATTGTTCTTCTCTGCGGCCGCATCTGCACCGTCGTTAGATCCCGCGTCGTTATCGCTACTAGTAATAATAATTTTATATATATATATATATATATATATATATATATATATATATATATATTTAACATCGCGGAAAATGGCCGCTGTTGCCGGAATGTACAGTTTCGGCGATGATTCGAGAACGATCGTTTCACGATTCCTAGATCGGAAAAAATATTACAATAAAGGATCCCCTGATGCGTACGTGTTTCGAAATTTATCGTTTTTAAATTTTTAAATTAAATCGACTATTTCGTTTATTTTCCTCGTTTTGTTTTTTTTGCATTTTTTTTTTTACGGTCATATTTATCCGTCTTATCTATCGTCGTCTTATTTTACTCGTTTTCTTACACACATACGCATTTCCGGCTAGTCGACGGAAAAAATCGCTTTAACGTGCTATCGCTTTAACACCATTTCAGTCACGATGTCCGCTACATATTTTACGCGAATGCTTTATCATTACAAAAATACAAAAAACCGTTTAAATTCGAATTCGTATTAATTTAAATAATTAAATTTTTGGGAAACGAGGACTAATATTTAAAATTTAATCGTTATAATTTAAAAAATATACAATTATTTATTTTGTTAAAATAAAATATTCAATTCGTCGCTTGCTAGCGTACTAATCACGAATGTACGTACGCGTAGTTATGGTAATTATTATTATAGTATTTTTTTTCTTTTTTCTATTATTTCTTTCTTCTTTTTTTTTAACCGGGGTGCCTTTACAGCTTACTCAACGTGATACCGTAATAATTACCAACTCATATTTTTATAAACTCGGACAACTTCTCGAGAAAAATCGCTATGTCCGGGAACAGATGCAGCTTCTCAACATGCAGAAGGGACAATACGTTATAAGGAGGATCATTACGAGACGCTTGCAGTAATTTAAGATACAGTTCGGGGCGTAATGTTGTTAAAGAAGGGCATTCGAACGTGATCAGGGTTGTAGACGGCACGACTAGCATGTAGAGGGCAATACGGATTTTCTCTAAGCTGCCTAAGGAACAGGCGGTCCGCAATGCCCAAGCCGCAATCTGCTGATAAGCACAATTCCTCTCCGCTTAATGTTTTTAAAAAAGTAGAACTATGGGAACCTAGGGAGAGACGGTTGTAATTTATAGTACCTAGTAAGGACTGCTGTATACACTCCACATACGTCTGTTACCAGAGTTTTTTATGTTCCGACTGTATAAAATGTATAATATCAAATGTTGAAACTGAAGTGAATACCACACCACTACAAGATCCACCTTTAGCTAGTGCATCTATAATTTCATTGCTGGGGATTCCTCGATGCCCCGGTACACGCAACAAAGTCACAAATATGCTCAAGGTTTCCAGCTGATCCAACATGATGGATGAAATCAATGAATCTGACACCTTCACTTTGCTTTCAATAGCCTTTAAAATACTTTGTGAGTCGGTGACAACGAGATAATTGCCTGGAAGATTCGCATCAATTAAGGACGACAAGGAAAGAAACACTGCCACACACTCAGCTGTAAATGCGGAACAGAGATCAGATAATTTGTACGCCCTGCTAGTATTAAGAGATGGGGGATGTAAACTGCTACACCCGTTCCTTGAGCCGACTATTATAGTAAAAAACCGGATTTGTGATGAGCGAGCTATTGTCATACAATAGTAGTAGCAAAGCTGAAACGCCCCTACGATTACGAGGTAAGTGAAAAAGAAAATTGCGCACGCTCAAGCTACTCGGCCGGCGTATGACGTAGAGAGAGGGGACAGAAGATGTTGGAGAAGTTGATAATTAAAGGTTTTCGAAAAAGAGTCCGGAAAAGTTGGTGAAAGAAGAATCAGTAGTTACTTAGTCGTGAAAAGTCAGTGTTGGTACTCGTGAAAAAGTTGAGTTAGCCTTTAGTTATGTCGGTATTGGGAGCCAACCGAAAGGAAAGATGGTCGGCGAGTTGAATCGGGTTAGTTTGATTTATATATTATTCGAATAAAAAAATGTTATTTTATTTTATTTATCCAATTCGCCGATAATAAAATTAATATTCGTGTTAACGTAAATATTCGCTCATCTGACGCGCGTGTAATTTATAATGTTTCGAATTATCATTCATACAATAAACTATTTCTTCACAAACACCGCGTCATAGTTCATTTTTCCAATAGAAAAAGGGAAAGTATTAAAAGACGAGGAGAGAAAGTAGAGTGTAGTATAGAAAAAATTAATATACGAGGATCCTAAGCGTAGAATAATTCCGTGGAAGTCCGTTAGGCGAATATTAGACTCCTCGCAATATATTATTATTATTATTATATATATATATATATATATATATATATATATATATATATATATATATTTAACTCAATAAAACAAAGTACAATTTATTAAAAAAGAAATGAAGTAAAATGTAAAAAGGAAAAAAAACTTAATGCACATAAATTACAGAGTAAAAAAAAAACAGTTATTTATAAAATAATCTGGCAAACGTGATAAATAACACGATCGACATATAAGAAATACAAAGGATTGCTCCGTATGTTAGCGATGATGATAGTTTAAAAGTCGTTATATTCGGAAGCGTTGTTGTAAACGATAGAGAAGCGTATTTTAAAAATTAGATCACGATCGAGAGTTAGCCTGGCTACTGTTTAATTTAGATATTTCAAATCTACCAAAGCCGAGAAATTTACCTACGCAAGACGACGTGGCTTTCGCTATACACAAGATAAGAACACAACTGAGGTAGAACAAAATCAGGAACAAAATTTGAATATCATGAGGGAATATCTAAACTAAATTTAAACAAAACTGTGTAACCTCGTGTTTTCGTCACGATAACCGACTCGCAAGTATGAAGCTGAACATCGTACTCAACGAGAAGATTCTAAAATATATGGAAAATACAAGATATGTTGGAGTAGTTTTGTTTCGTCAACTTACGTTCAGCACACACCACGAGGGCACTGCTTCAAGGATAAGAACACGAAATAACATCATCCATAAATTAAATTTACCGCGGTATATTCGATAGTATTAAATCTCCGGTATATTCGATATAATGATATTAAATTTACCGTGTGGTATATTCGATATAATAATATTAAATTTACCATGTGGTATATTCGATATAATAGTATTAAATTCTCTGGTATATTCAATATAATAATATTAAACGTACCCCGGTATATTCGATTATCCTGATATATTCCATATAATAATATAAAAATGTAATAATTCAGCAATTTACTTTAAAATATTACAGATAAACTTCCTAACTCATTGATCTTTGATTTGTCGAAAAAAAAATTTAAAAAATTTAAAAAATTAGAGAGGTAAGGAATTTCTTCGTATTGATTAGTGTGAAATATTCAAGAAAATGAAAATACATTTAAAAGTGTATAGAAATGTATCAGAAATAGAACAACTACGCACCATGTTTTAAGTACTTTGCAGTCGTAGTCATGGTTACCGTCCACAAATACCACACACACAAAATAAGCGCACGTAAGAATGCGCCACGCAGATTTTTCGGTAATACAAAACAAGAATTTACCAGTTTTTAATTTTATTTACTTTTAAGTATTTTTTTTTTTGTGTTTGTTTCTTTAATAAGAATATGCGAGTTTTCTAAATTTCACGTGAAAAATGAATTAAATACGATGTGTATACATTTTACCGAATAGGTTTAAGAATAAATATTTGTATCGAACACAGTTACCGATAAATCAATATCTCGTTGATTATTAGTACACGAACTATGCTAATGTCCCTTTAGTGAAATCTGTCGCCGAAACCAGAACAAGCACGCTGCCTCATGTCATTGACTGTATCAGTCTGTAGAATTGTGACTGCTTTCAGCATTATTTCGGTGGTACAAGCACCAAGTTAAGTACTAAATGTGTACCACAGCGGATGCTCTAGGGATGACTAAAGAGCTGGCTTTCTTCGACGTTGTCTATCATCTTCTTCTTTCACACTCACGATAACTCGCATTATGTTTGTAATTCCAGTTATTTTACGAGTTCATCACGGTATCAATAAGGTTGTTCTGAGTCAGAGATTCAATCATTGTTATAGAGCAGCAAAACCCTGTTCAGCCCTTGCCGGGCAGCTGAACAGCGTGTGAGCAGCATCAGCTTATCTACCACTAGTCAGTTTTCTAATTCTCCGTAAATAGCTACTTAAGACAG
The DNA here is from genome assembly GCA_032883995.1 of Coronaproctus castanopsis. NCBI lineage: Eukaryota > Metazoa > Arthropoda > Insecta > Hemiptera > Monophlebidae > Coronaproctus > Coronaproctus castanopsis. The sequence continues at coordinate 105,053,208 of CM065054.1, read as the reverse complement.
TAGTTGCTGAGAACCTGCGTGAGATGGAAACAGCTCGTATCATGATTACGCATTAACCATACACGTAGGTCTGTCTGTAATTCGTCATTCACCAATCCTTCATTTAGTATTGTCATCTATTCCGTTTGTTCGATGAAATATCCGACCATTTCACACGTCTATTTTTTATCGTATTTTCTATTTCGCGTGATTCATTTAGTAGTTGTAAAACTTCGCTACTAGTCATGTTAATCGTCCATCGTGATATTCTTAATTTCGAACGCTCCGTGTCTTTCCCTTTTTAAAATCGTCCGTATAATATGTTACGAGGGCTTCTTACGTATAATTACTGACGTGGCTACCGCGTATATTCGAAATTCGTGTATGGTGTTTTTGGAAGTAACCGGTACAAATTAAATGATTGTTTCCGTAATTATATATTATACATTATACCGAATTATTTAATTTAAATAAACTGCAAATGATACGCTATATAAAATTTAGTTCGTTCGACATTTAGGATTTATAGCTCTGGCTTACTTGAAAAGTACACACGTTTTTTATACAGCTATGCCTTTTATACCTGTGTCGTAGAGATCGGTTGATCATCTATATAGAATTTACTATCGGAATGTCCGAATATTTACGAAAAATGATTCGAGAACGAAAACATTTGACTCGTCGCCACGTCCAGGCAAAGCATTGTGTTCGTTTTCGTTTTGAAATTTATACGAAATCGTGATTTTGTTAAGTGTCATTTGGGGAAAACGTCTCTTTAAGTTTCGTTTGTTCACTTTTTAGTATTGTCGATTTTTAAATCTAGAAAACTGATTGGTTTTCCTCTTATTTCTGATAGTAATTGAATGTTTTTAGTTATTTAAATCGAATACATTCGGCAGGATAATAAAGTCCGATACCTGTGAGTATGTGGCGTAATCGCCGTTCGACCTGCAAGGAACACATGAAGATCAAAAACTTAAAGAAATATAACTTAAACTGCTGAATACTGGCACCTGTGCGAAACCTCCATTATCACTAAAATCGAAATTACTGCTATACAGGGCACTTATTAAGCCAACGTGGACACATATCGATCTGGGGGGAACAGCATCGATGTCGAATATCAAAATTGTGCAGCGATCCCAATCGAAAATACTAAGAATAATAGCCGGCGCTAATTTGCATCAAAACCTAAAAATACCATGCACGAAGTAGTTCGGGATAACAGTAAAGGTTACTTGCACAAGTTGGAACCAGCTAGCGTTAGATTTATTACATAATGGTAAACGAATCTCGCTGATTAAACTATTGCACAACCTTAGACCATGGTTCTACGTTTTCAAAAACATCAAGCGGAGAGGAATTGTGCTTATCAGCAGATTGCGGTTTGGGCATTGCTTGTTGCCTGACCGCCTGTTCATTATGCAGCTTAGAGATAATCCGTATTGTCCTCTACATGCTGGTCGTGTAGTCTGTAACCCTGATCACGTGTTCTTCGAATGTCCTTCATTAACAGCATTACGTTCTGAACTGTATCTCAAATTACTTTACGCATCTCGTGGTGGTCCTCCTTATAATGTAATGTCCCTTCTGCATGTTGAGAATCTAGATTTGTTCCCGGACATAGCGACTTTTCTCGAGAAGTTGTCCGAGTTCATAAGAATACGAGTTAGTGATTATTACGGCTCCACGTTGGGTAAGCTGTAAAGGCATCCCCATTAAAAAAAAAAAAAAAAAAAAACCCTTAGACCTTCTCCACCGGTATCGAATGACTGGAGATTTGGAGTGTAATTGCTGAATGACATCTCACATCCTGCCGTGGCCCATATATCTCAGTTGCTTATTGGTTACCGTCAGCCAGATTACAATTTAAATAATATAAAAAACATATATATATATATATATATATATATATATATATAAGACAGAAGGTTATTTTTTTTACCACATTTACTATCGGATTATTTTATAAACGAATGTTTCTTCATTTATTTTTTGTAATACTGTATATCGAAATTTAGTTTTTTTTTTTTTTTTTTAAATTTCATTTTCTTTTTTTACTTTTTTGTTTGTCATAAATAGTATATATTTTCCTAAATTTCGTTTGCTCGCTTGATAATGCTTTAATAGTCGAAAACCTTTGTAGTCTTTTTATATAACCATTTAGTGATTTCAACGATTTTTAATATTGTTTATCGAGTACGTCTTCTAAACGCGAAATATGATGATGATGTCGTATATTTGTCGGTAGCTTAAATGTCCACATCCAAATTCTGTGACCAGCTGTGCTTGAGATACTGCTCGAATATCCTCGCATCCATCGCGAAGGGCTCTGTGGACATTCGTTCAGGATATGATCCATTGTCCGGTTTCTTTGTTGGCAGCAGCAGCCACAAGATGAATCAGATATGAAACCCCACTTTGTGAACGTATGACACCTCTACGTTCATGGCCCGTACGAATGCGATTCGAGCGCATCCAGCTTTTTCGTTCTAAGTGTCAAAGCCTAGTGTCCTCCATCCGTTTGCTTCTATCTGGAATGCGAAATATACTTGGCTACGAAGTTGATTTTTATTTTATTTACCTATTTCACGTCATTACGAAATATAATAATTAAATTAGTTAATTACTTCCGCGTGCTATTATTCGAATTATAGTTTTCTATAGTCGTCGAGATTTTTTGAGCCGCGGTAATGTAACTTTTTTTGTAACTAAGTTAAAAGTAGGAAGAACATTTTTTTTTAAATTTTAAATTTCTTTTTTTGAAAACTCGGATTTCTGAAGAAATTTTAAAATTTCACCGACCTACGCTCGCAAAAGTGTTCGAAAATGTTGTAAAAAGCCCGAATGAATGTATCGTTGCAAATGACGGTCATCTAAACCATATTGTGTTCCACAGACGATCGTAAGCTAATCTCTATCGGTTTCGTATTTTTAAATATAAAATTTCATTCGAAAAGTTTGTTGGAGTAGTTTTTGAGTTATTCACAAAACAGAAAAAAACCATCCGTAGTGTGCTATAAGAGTTTGATCACGCGCACGTTGCGTCACCGTCGTATTTCATAGAGATTTATCATTTGTTTGCAAATGACACGACGACGAGTGAACGACGTGTCCTTTGGACTGATTTATGTAAAAAATAAAAAAAATAAAAAAAATAAAAAAAATAAAAAAAATAAAAAAAATAAAAAAAAATTGTTCCGGTTGGGCGGACGGTTTCGATTTGAACGTGTTAAAATACTTAATAACGAAGATTAGTTAAATCGTTTTACGAGTTAAAATAATTATAATACAAAATAATAGGCAAAAACGATACCAAAAAATAAATACTTCGCTTCTGCTACAAAAGTTGGCGCATATGCACTAGACAGGGCTGACACTAGGAATGGCACACTCTCATTCGTCAAAAATAGAGCACGGTATTATCGCATACGCATTCGCTAAAGACTATCCTTAGAAGTAGCGAATAATAAAGCCTTCGGCCTACATCCAGCCTGTTAACTGACGGATCTAGGTGAAATGTAAATTTCGACTACTGCATATTGCGTCGAAATTTTAGCCAGATTTAAGACTGACAGATCGACGTGTACAATTAAAATAATCTACAAATTTTTTACTCTTAATAGCGTAGATTAAGAGCTTACTCGTAATATGGCCATTAAAACTGATTAATCGTTATAAAGCTTGAAATCTCACAGATCATCGATGTCCCCTTCCCAATTAAGATTATCAGATACGTTACCTTTTATTTTTATCTACGATTATTTTTAGTGACAGATAGTTGTCGACGTGTAACAACAATCTACAATTTTATACTGTAAATACCGAAGACTACGAGCCTACTAGTAATATGGTCTTTAAAATTGAGTAATCGTTAATTTGTTTACAGCGACGTAGTTGAAACCTCGCAGATCATCGATGCGCACCCCTGTTAAAATTATCGGACTGCTTTTTACTTCTATCTGCGATTATTTTTTACTTTTTTAAAAACCGAAAAAAAAATCATGAAAAATATCGCTGGGAATAATTTATTCGCGTTGTAATTTTCCTACGGTTCTTCTTGTTACGGTCGGCGATCATTATCATCATCACCATCATCATGTCGTGACTAGCTATTGTACACGTTTATTTTTACGTACAAAATTAGCTAGCATTCGAGGCACTATTTATATGCGACACAGATGGGCGCGCATACGATATTATACGAAGTGGGGTGCCACCGCCTTCAGCGTGATAATTAAGAATTACATAATGTTGAAAGCTTTCTATGTCGTTTGTTGATTTCGACCCCCTCCGATCGTCGAGTTGACAGTCGAGCACTCTAGCAACTAGGCTACCGCGACAGACAACGTAGTAAATCCCTCATCTATCGGCGCTTCTTACTCTTCTCGTATATATCTGCTTGCCGTGAAAATTTTCACCTACCGGGTTTTCTACTGTCAAAAATTTCACCGTATTATACAAGATGGTTTTCTAGATGTCTAAGCACGCGTTTAACTTTCCAGTTCGGACAAAGTACCTCTGGGTTCGATTCGACATTTTATTCGTCACTCCTCTATTGGTCACGTGATCTAGGTACGCTATTATCAGCGTTCTGCGATAAACATTTAATCAAATGTAATTCGTAAAACTTTATAAACGGTAAATAACGACGAAAGTTTCGAACGGATTCTATCGGTGTAAATAAAAATAATTTTTTTCTTATCTGCGTTACATCCGCAAACTTAGTTAACCCTTTCAGTCGTGCGTGGAATTTTAACAGAAACTGATCAATTTTATACAGACTGATTATTATACAACGTTGCTTGTTTAATGAACTCTAGACGATTTTCAATATTTTTACATAAATCTAATTAAAATCGAGACGTTTCATGGTCAACCGGAAAATATATAATTTTGTTAGTATTAAAATTTCTTCTACCATATAGTGGACATGATGACTGAAAGGGTTGTGTAAATATTATCGTAAAAGAGAGCCGTTGTGTGAATGTTTCGCATTTACTATTACGTACTCGTCGATGAGTTCATTAATATTGAATTTATTAACCCTTTCGAAATTCAATCGATAATACGGCTAAACCGACCAATCGAGCTTTTGCGCCGTTGTTTACTGTGCCAGTAGTCATTTCATTATTTTTCAATGCGGTCCTCTATACCGTTGTATATATATATATATATATATATATATATAGGACTTCTCGGTGAGCGTGGATTCCATTCGAATTGATGAAGATCGCTCAAGTCACCTCTCAACTTTGATTAAATACGGTTTTACTTTATTTTTCGGGGGAGATATGAAGAATGAGTACCTGAGATCAAAATATGTTCCTATCTAACTACGATTTTTAAGAGGGACTTTTTTAAATTAGTAGTTTCGTTCCGGAACTCATTCGTCATATTAGTCGTAGTTTAGAGAACGCTGTTTCAGCCTATTTATTTTTTTTTTTTCTACTGTACCGGCACTAAAGCACTATAAACGATGGCGATGAAGAAAGTAATCAAAATGTGGTTAATCTAACGTCTCTAGTGAGACAATTAGATCCTCAGAGACAGTAGTTGGAGCACCGAATTACTTTGTTGATTACTATAGCAATATACCCGAGTTTATTATTCGACTTTTAATCGATATTCCGAATTATTTAAAATTGTTTACGCTCGCGATTTGAAAAATATTTCTTTTTCAAGTTATTGGAAGAGCGTCGCTGGGCCGCATCTTTTTTAATCGTCTTGCACGATTGTCAGGGAGTATGTACATAAATGCATTCTTCGGACACGCGTCGACGATTTATCGAAAAACTCTATTTCATACAGGTTTTTGTATAAACTTCAACGACATACGTGGTATATTCAGGTCATTACGGAGGGTTAAGTTAGATACGTATTTTGGTGCAGACGATACGATGTATTTTCAATCATATATTCTCGATATATCGCTTTTACATGGAGTTCTATATAATTCGATTAGATCGGAGCTGTCGTAGTTTAATAAATTATTCTTTTCAAAGCTTAGATTTCCTTCCTAGAAGAGGATATAGCAATTTAGGTTTCCATATTTGTTCCACATGAAACCGTCACATTAGTCGTCGGTCAATTCCGAGATATCTTACGCAGTTTGTTCGCTGAATTTCATTGCCACGTATACATGTTGGAGCATATGTCACTTATTAGTAAAGGTGGTTTATTAGCATTTTTAGATCGATTAAAGGTTATACGCTATTTATATGCTCGCTTTACAATTCGATCGGTATGATTTTGAACAGTCTTATTATTATCATCGGCCAATGTTGCTAATACCGTTTGATTCGAGATAAGTATATCGGCAGTACAGATGTTATATAATATTGGACCAACTTTATCTTATGGCGGCACTGAAGCTAAAACTTTTTGTCCTTGGGAAAGGACATTTATTCTAACTAAAAATGTCCCGTCAGTTCAGTATGATACGAAGAATATATAAACGTCTGTAGTTAAAAATTATTTCAGTTTAAACAACGAACTCGGTTGCCAGAACGGATCAAATGCCCGAGTTAAATCCAAGAAAAATATTTTTTTATTTTTATTTTTTTCATCGTACCGGTATAAGAAGCACTGTAAACAACGGTGATCACGATAAATTTAGCACTATAATTTAATGTCACCGACGAGACACTAGATTGCGATACGATAAAATAATAAACGGGTATAGAGATAATAATTAATTATAATGCTAGAGTAATCTGCGATGTAAATATAAACAACCACAGTTTAAACCTTTGAAGGTAACGAAAACATATCAGTCAATTACAACTGACGAGTATGCCTGTGATAAAAGATTCAATGTCAATTTCTGACTGATACTTATTTTTGTAACTTTGTAACTATTTTAAAGTTAAATGTTTGTTTTTAAACTAATAATTTTCTTCGTGATGTAAAAAACAAGTGTTAGTCTTATATGACGGACATTTTTACGTAAGATTTTTTGATTTCTAATTAATGTAAAATAATTTCGAGTGCATTGAATAATTAATATAATCGTACTGAATCATGAAAATTTCCGATTAAAACTTTATACTTTCAAATATAAACATGCGTGGTAACAATGTGTCGGTCATAAATGAGTGAAATTTTTTTAAAAGTTTTATTTCGCTTCTAAAAGAAATAGAAAATTTTTAACCACAATTAAAAATTAGCACGATATCACATTTATAAAAAAAAAAAAACATAGCCTGATAGTAATGGATAACGTCAGTCACATATGACTGAAAGCGGACTAAAAATAACGATGATAATGAATTAATTAATTTTTTTTTAAATCGCGATTAAATACCCGTAATAAGTACGTAAAAATAGACGAATAAGAAATAAAACAAGTAAAATAACGAAAATTAGTGTTCTGACAGAAGATGAAAGTGGTAAACAAAATATAAAGGACTGCAATGACAAAATTAGCGTGTTTAATAAAAAAACCACCTTATTATCATAAAAAAATATCAAAATGGAAACGAAGAATGATTTATTAATTCGTATGGAGCATACTGATGTATTTGAACAAAAAGATGACAAGCAACCGGAGGCGTTCGAAATCTGGTGCTGGAGAAGAATAGAAAAAGTGTCTTGGACGAAAATGATAGGAAATGAAAAAATATTAGAAAGGGTCAATGAAAAAAGAAGTTTAATAAGACACTAAAAACAAGGAGACATAAATAGATTGGACATATATATATATATATATATATACAGAAACAATGAATACCTAGTGCGAATAATACAAGGAACCGTGGAAGGGGAAAAGACCAACAGGAAGACCGAGGCAGAAATACATCAAATACAAGTAGATGTAAAAGCAGAAAACTATGGAAGTATGAAGGAACTATCCAGAAACTTTTATTCATGATTGTCCGTCGATCTATGAATAGATTGAGGAATTAAGAAATGAATAAGTACGTAATTATTATCTACTTTCTAAAATAGGAGGTGAAATGATCAATTTTCTTCATTTAAATATTAACATTAATAGTATTCACTCTATATGGTATGTGAAATTTAAATACTAACAAAATTATATATTTTCTGGTTGATCATGAAATGTCTCAATTGTAATTATTATTATGTAAAAACATTGTAAATCATCTATCTAAAAAGCAACGTTATATATTATAAACAGCCTGTATAAGATTTATAATTTTCTGTCAAAATTCCATGTGTGACTGAAAGGGTTAATAGTATTCACAGAAACTGCGATATTTTACATTTAGAAATTGGGACACGTGCGAATTATGAAAAAATTCTTTGAACTATGTCTTAACAAAGTGGCACGTGTTGTCGGTGAATATCCGAGACAATCCTTATATCTTCCGTCGCTGCAATACTTTATAAATTGATAAAATACAATGTAAATTCCAAACGAGCCGAAGGCAAAAGCTAGTACAAAAAAATCTCGATGACAGCGTTATCTATAAGGATCTACGACAACTAGCGTGTTTCGAGAATTTCCTAAAGAATGCGCTCGTAATACCGAATTAATTTTTAACCTTATTAAATGTAAGACATTTAACGAAGACTTTTTAATATTTTTTTTAAATTTTTGCACATAACGTACGCAAAACCACCGTAGGATTGTAGCGAAATCTGTTACATACACCGCGGTTCTACCGTTTTTAACCGCAATTAACTGAATTTTTTAATTATCGCTCATTAATCGACGAAACTTCTAGTGAAAGATTTCAGTGAAAATTGATACCAGTACGAATATTCACCGGTAGATGTGTTTATATAAACCGCAAGAAAATACTTCCGTCTTTGTTTGATTAGAGCATTCTCTTGACAATAAAGGGAACTAACTTGCGGGTCATATCTTTAGATGACGGACTGTATGTTTACTAGAGTAGAAATGAAACAGTTGACAATGTTATTTATATTCATGTTTAAGTCTACTCAGAGGTGAGATGATCGTTTAATCTAATCCGTTTTCTTTTATGACCAATCTGGTGAAGCTGGATCTGCAAGATGTGAGCTGGCGATGCGTTTTATCAACATATAGGAGTATGATTACTTCCAGCTAGGTCCAGGTGGTCAAACACATGTAAACTTCTGGCTAGTTGGGGGAAAATATGTGATCAAATCTAGAGTTGATCAGGTGCGATATGCAAAACTATAGTGAGTAGGTTCTCCTGTATTGACTAAACGTAGGATTTTTGAATTAGACCACCACTATGATTGATTGTTCGCAGAGGAGCTGGTAAGAACCGAAATCCAAAGGAGAGGATAAAGAGGACTTTGACAAAGGACGTTTGTTTTGCTCGATTTGTATGTATATTAGAGACGGCGCTCTTTTTGTTTCATTAATTAGCCTTTTTTTTTTTTTTTTTGAACGACTGGAAAATTTTGGTTCAGTTGCATCGAAAGTGGAGCCTGATGATCTGTTGGGTTTAACAAAGATTTCCATCATATTTTCAAAGTTAAGGTTTGCTGTACAATCTTCGGTTATATGAACCTTAGAGTTGCATTTGAAAGGGATGAATTCGTCATCCAATACGAAAATACAGAATCTTCTGGAATTTAGTTCAATCGCGAGTCTGGTACTTACAAGTCACTCATAGTTTGAAATATAAACTTTTGCGTCTACTGCTGATGCTATACCCGAATTCTCTTCATCGAGGGGTTTGACTTTCGGTGAAGATATGTGAGATTCGAGTTTTGTGTTTAGATCGGTTGTTAAGTATTTTTCAAAAATTTCGTTTGACATTGTCGGGGAAATGTTTTTGATAAAATGACTATAGTTGTAGGTGACTTTAATATTCAAGTTTTAAGAAAGCAACCGTCGACTTCGATACCACCATATTGAGAAATGAATTTATGTAGCAGAAGCGCGCTAGACATGAGGATTTCAGTTGACACTAACACGAGATGATCTTTCGGTTGTTTGAATTTTTTCCTATTTTACTTTTACGACGAACGAAATATTGTGTTTGACGATTCTGAATTATACGGGTTAATAAAAGAAAAAATGATAATACCTGATTGTACAGTTGATGGTGTATTATTAGGATATTTATGATGAGTGACGGGCAGCATAGCGGAAATGTTGACAATGTTCAGCCGACCATGCCGATTTATCTACCATTAGCCATTACCGATGTACAACCGGTAGCGGTAAGAGACACAATTGCAAGATAAACTTTAGAATATATATATATATATATGTATTGATTTGCAAAGTAACAATAAAGTTTTTAGTAAAATCAATAATTATAAGGAATTACAACAAATTATTTCAACAGTTACGCAATTTTAAGTTATAACTAATTTAATTAATAATAAACAATTTTAAAAAATATTATTAATAATAAAAGTAACATTATATATACATATATATATATATATATATAATATACTTAATAATTACCCATCTAACACAGCACATTCAGCTGCAACAGATATGCTATAAATCGGAATTTACTAATTAAATATATTTCTTATATGTCATGTTTGTTATCGTTATTATCAATAATTTATTTAATTATTGTTTATTATTATTAGTTGTTATTTATAACTTGATTAAATTACGTAACTGTAGAAATTATTTGTTATAATTACTTATAATTAGCAATTTTTATTATTAAATTTATTGTGCTTTATCTGTATAAAGAACCGCGCCTAGCTGGTTAAGCCTAACTAGCGGTGCAGAAGTCGCGGTTCCCGAAATCTATATCAAATTATACATTAATTATCGAGAAATAAGGATATTCATTAATAAATTTTATATATATATATATATATATATATGTGTGTGTGTGTATCATCATTGGTATAATCATGGGCTCGGTCCGAGTATCGTGATATTATGATTCAGTTTAATTGTTCGTGTAATCCATCGCCATCTATTTCTATCTTGACGCATCTAACCATTTGCTATAGTGAACTGGCGCCAGTGATCACTTTGACATTTTCCACATGTCGCGTTAGTAACCTTCAACCATACTTAATATTATCAATTTTTCTAAATTGTTTCGTCGCATGATATAACTAAATAAAGTGGATATTTTTTAGCGATGTAACACAATCGAGCATCCGGATTAAGTTCTTTTAGTATCTGTGTCCTCCTCGCTGTCCACGGCACTCTCAACATTCGCCGCCAGCAATACATTTCAAAATTATGTATTCTTCAAACGTCTGTCTCTTTCAGAATCCAACACCCGGATGCATATAGGGAGAACGCAAAAGTTTTCATTAGATGCATTTTGGTGGTCATCATTATGTTATTGCTTTTATAGACTATTGTTAATTCAGTTAGTGCAGCCTTCGCTGTTATTATTCACCTTTTAATTTCATATATTGACCAAAGTTCCTTTTTTTTTTATAATTCACCGCAAGTAGACAAATTTATGAACTACTCGGAGGTCGCATCAGCTTTAAAGATTCCCTGTTTTGTTTTTGCCATAGACGATCATTACTACTTTAGTTTTATCGGTATTGATTAATAAACCTGCTTCTTTGCTTACACTGTCCAGCTATTGAAATAGGTGGAGCAGCTTTCCTTTCGATGAAGTAATTATCACAAGCATATTGCCGGTTGTTAACTACCTTTCTAGCGACTTTTAAGCCGTCTTCCCATCATTCCGTTGCTTTAGTAAGTATCCGATCACTGTATACGTTAAAAAAGGATTGGTACGCATCCTTGACGGATTTCTTTTTCTTACTTAATTTCATCTGTCAGTTCTGTTATTAATTTTTGCTTTGCCGTTCTTAGATGTGTGATTTTGTTCCATCAATTAAGTGACGTGGAATTCCAAATTTACTATTTGTCATATCATTTACTATTTCACTGAGTCAAATGCTTTCGCCTAGTCTATAAAGTAGAAGTATGCATTTTATCTTGCGAAATATGTTTCTAGTTTTAACTTTTGTTTTTATTTCAATGTCACAAATGTTATTTGGAAACTTGTTTTTTCCATTTCTGCATTTCTGTTTAATCTGTTTACATATGACATTCAATTTGCAAACTGCTTCATCGCCATCTAAGCCTTTCATCTTAATTTCCTTAATTTCGTTTATTACGTCCTACGTTTCATTAATGGTCTTTATTTTCTTCTTGTCACAGGATTTACTAATGATTTTGGCCGTTTGTTCTAGAATGTTTTTTGTTCTGTTCCATACGGATTGACAGTTTTGGTTTATCGATTTCGATATATACGCTATTCGATTGCTTGCTTCTTGATTATCCATTACTGTTTCGATACAATTTTCTTGTTTGGCATTTTCTCAGTTTTTATTTTTGCTTCGGAAGCAAATAGTCGATACAACGATCTTTGCCTGGATAAGTTCCGGCGTCTTTAATTGATGGCTCTCCGCCTTATGTTAATTTCAGTAATTTATCTTATTTCTATATCTGTCACCAGGTGATCGCCATGTATACACAGACACGATGGTGTTGGAACCGGCAGTTGCGCGTATAAACATATGGACACTGGCGCAGAATTGCATTTCGTCTCTATCATTCGTAATGCCCAGGCCAAATTTTCCTACGATATTACGAAATTTTCTATCGTAAATGTTTTCACCAATTTCGTCGTTAAAATCGCCTATTACCATAGTAACTTCTCGGCTCGGTACTTTCCTCGCTGTTTCTTCCAATGTTGCATAGAAAGCTTCCACACAATCTTGATCAGCTTCCGCGGTTGAAAACTCGTATTATGTTTACACACTTATCAGTCGCGTTTTCATTTTTATAACCAAGATCCGATTGTCACGATGTTTGTCTTTTATAATAATCGCTACTTCACCGTTTGATTGGTTTTCGTTTACCGAGTATTATATTGAATTATTGTTATTGCTTAAGAAATGATCTGTACCTTTTCAATGTGTTTCTGAAAGGTTCAAAGCAACCGTAATCCATTGTTCCAACAAAACATAACTTTCCCGGTTCTTTTAGCCTGCATAAATTCCACGTTCCTATTTTAATATCTTTTCGTATTTTTATTCCATTCGCTAATTTTCCCTTGAATTTCCTACATTTCCACACTACCAAGCCCAGCATCTGAGTAGCTCTGATTGTCAATCGGATCATAAGGCGGAACATTATCCAGATTAAAATTCGTCATAATTCTTTTTATAATATCGATAAGTGCACAGCGGAACCCCCATTCCTTCTGAGTGTAGAAAGAGGCTGCCCTTAAAATAGGGAACAGATTATTTGGCAGCCGCTTTTCTAGAGAACAGACATTGTCGGTTTTAAGCACATTTTGTCTTGCTTCTCCATCGAGGCCTTTCTTACTTCGGACTCGCTGCTGGTAACTACTTTATCGTCAGCATAGCCACTAGGATCGCAAAAGTACTTAATCCTCTCTACTACGTCAAAATGGGTTGATATATATATATTATATATGTCAGATGCGGATTATTCACGAATACGCAGCTTTACGGCGCAATCCCATATATTTTTGTTCTCGCGTATAAGTTAGATGGTTGAAATTATATAAATAGAACACGAAATGTAAAAAATTTTTAATCGCAATTATTTGAAATATTCAGAGAAATTCACAAAATTATTTGATGCGCTAAAACATATAGCGTGAAACATCGACTATTATATTTTGTGCCTGAGTCCGTGTTATAATGCTTTGTTAAGCACTTTTAACATGGTGGTTCGTGAGGTAGTTTAGTTTGTTTTATTTTAGGTGGTTTGATGCGCTGGAAAATGGTGATATATTGTAATATATTCATAGTGTTTAAAGCCTTTAGTAATCGATAATTATATGAACAGGTTTATTATAACGTCATAACTCCGAATACGCTGTAGACTTGCGGTACACGGAGTAGGTAAACCACGGTGCACAAGAGACCAAGTATCATTGTAATATATAAGATACATACAATATTTTGTTGCTATTGTACTAATATTAACAAGAGCCGACGCTCTAATTTGAGGAGCATACACACATAACAACATTATATAGTATCTATTTACAGTATGAGGTTGTTTATTCGTTCAATAAATAAATATAAATATATAAATATATAAATATATATATATATATATATATATATATATATATATATATATATATATATATAATTGTGTTAATTTTTCACAATTAATTTTTAATTCGATTCTTTTATATCTTTTGCTCTTTTACATTTTTTAATTCTTCATTTTTGTTAGTTATTTTTTTCTGTTATTTATCATAAGTACAAATGATAATTTAGAAGATGCAGTTCTTATAAATTTATTATGAAATCTATTTTCTTGAAAAAATGTGGATGAAAAAGTTACTATACAGAATAATTCGACAACTTAAAATCATAACATAAAAAAACAAAAAAAAACCAAATAAAGAATATACATTATTTTTTTTTTTTGGTTCAGTTTGTTATGGTCGCCTCTAGAAATTCGATTATCTAAATTTAAAAATAAGACAGATGTCATTAGCTCACAATTGTAGTACTCACAGAAATCTTTTAGGTATAAAAATGCACATCAGAATATAGCAAATTTCATAGTGTAGGTCCCAGTACAGAACCTCGTGGGACTACACAACTAGCTTTGCTTAGCCGTTTGAATTTTTGATGCTGAGGTGAGCAACTCTATCTTGAATTACTAGCGCATTTATTAAGTACGAATTCAATTTGTAATTTTTAATTATATCAAGAATTGCAGACCACTTGCCGTTGTCAAATTCACCTGCAATATTACAACCGCTGCGCCATCGTTGAGTGTCCAGCGTGAAAAGTAAATTAATCGTCACATATAATACTGGTCATTCGTGTTGGATAGAAACAGATGTTCTTACGTATGGCGCTGAGTAAAGAGGTCGGACGATAAGCAGTGATATATCTAAAGATATCTTTCCTGGTTTAGGGAGCAATATTAAAATCGGCTGCTTTCCAACATTAGGCGAATAATCGAAGATCTGAAAATTTACTGATAAGCGTTGTTGAAAAAATCCTTAAATTTCAAATTAAGCTGTTTAATTAGCTTATTGTTTATGTTATCAGAAGAGTTTGGCTTTTTATTTTTAAGCCTTTCACCGTCATCTGTAGGATACATCCTAAATGCAGGTACAGAAATAAGCGGTGTATATGATGTTTTTAAAAAACGTTACATTTTCCATCATCATGGGATACTATTTTGGCAATACTCGCTCTTGATTGTTTTGTTTCTTTAACAGCTATTTTTTAACGTCTACCCCCGTGCAGTAATCTCACTCATAAAGATCTTCTCCATTGTTGTACTATTTCATGTTCGCACTCAACATTCAATCATTTCAGTGCGCTGTTAATATAGAAAATGTTTAACACGCTTAGTCTTCTTTCTGCGAACTAGATTAATATCCTTTTCAATCATCTCCAACTTATCAATCTACCAATCGCAGGTTGATGTTGATGCTGCTGTGTGTATAACGAAGCTAACGTCGTGTTATCATTGTCTTGTACGCTGCTTACATTGTACAATGAAATATGTACAGATAAGTAGTCGCCTACTTCCGATACGGAGACCGACGCTAGGGGGGAAAAAATGGAAAATAGAAAATAGAATTAAGAAAAAAAAAACAGCGAAATCGCGTAAAATGTTTCTTCGCAATTAACATTCGGTAAAAAACGAATCGATCGCGAATTAGAAAAGCACTGCCCGACACTTGTTAATTTTAACTTAACCGATTGCTTTTGTACACTTTTATAAGTTTGTAATTTTTCTCTATTAGACATACCCGGTAAAGGTAAACCATATAGTAGCGGTTTGAAATAAATATCGCGTTATATATTAGTTATAAATATCGACGGAAAAATTTTATTACATAATACACTCTATTATTCCTTCAATTATAAAAATCGATTAAAATCACTGAAACGCAAACCTTTTCGACAATTACGCCATTATCAAGCGATATTTAAATTTAGATACAAAATAAAAATAAAAACAAATAAAAACACAAAATATAAATTTAAATATAAGTTTACAAAAAATTTATAAATATAAAATGAAGAATAGATACTTGAAAAAACAATCTGACATTTTTAAATATTTTTAATTTTTATCTAAATTTAAATATCGCCCGATAACGGCCTAATTGCCGAAAAGCTTTGTGAATTTCGAGAAAATAAAGTTTTAGCGATTTTAACTGATTTTTGTAATTAAAGTAATAAAAAATCACTACATTCCGCAAACTAAACTTTATGAAATACTATTATTCCGTTCGTTATCGTTCTCGTTGGTTTGCTCGATAATTTCCGGTAGAGATAAAATTTCGGATATGATCTTATTTTTCAACGATTACCGTAGGATATTTCGTACTTTTAACGTGTAACCGGTTTTTAATCATTACCACGTGCGAACGTTTATATCATATTAGATTTCATCAGCTTGCTCGATTTTTGACAGACTGAAAGAACTCTAACGTTCGGCGCTGAGTACTTTGTAGCTTCGGACGAGTTTTATCTAAGCTCGTAAATTATATATATATATATATATATATATATATATATATATATATATATATATATATATATGTATATATATATGTATATATATATGTATACGTTGTGTATTTAAAAAAATTAAAATTCGTAATTTACACAAATGTAGGTCGGCTTATTAAACTTTCAAAGCTCTTTTAGCGTGTAGTGTTAACTTATTAATATAAGTGCCAAGAAATGCTGCTGTTTTCCCAACCATTACTTTCTAATTTATTCTTTAAAGTTGAAATGTCGTTACTTATACAAACACGTACACGTACATGTTATATGCGTATAATATATATATTACTATATACGTATACACATTTATAATAAATACACACGAATCGTACACGTTCGAGACCTTTTTTTCTTGGCCCTTCTTTATTAAGCGAATACATCCGAGCGATGCGGAATATTTGTAGTTCGGTACCGGAGTGCGCTCTTTTGACAAAAACCGTGAACTTTCATTACCATTACAATGGCTATTATTAGCCGCAACTATCTCTTATTGAAATACTTACAAACATACATCGATACATATATATATGTATATATATATATATATATATATATATATATATGCACGTGAACAAAGAGAGTAACAGTGTTGTTATTACGCTTTTGTATAGTCCGCATAATAATAATAATAATAATAATAGTAATCCATCGTTCGTAGTGTGTACGAATGTATAGGGCGAAAGTTATCGAGATAACTGAGCTATGCGGAAAATAACGTTGCGGCCGATTCTACATTGTGCATCTGCTGCTGGTAAATAGAAAACTTACAACTTTATTACAACGTACAGCTAACGCATTTAATAAGTACCCTCGAAACTAGCCGGCTACCCTACCGGCGATAGTGCGATAGTCAGTCAGTCATCCAGCCAGTCAGTCGGACAGCCGGCAAACCTCGTTTGGGTTCGGTCTGCGTTTCGGCCGGTGTAGTCGTCGTAAGCCGGGTTGACGACAGTTATAGTTCCTTTTCGTTTCCCTCTATTGTTGTCGTCGTCGTTTACTTTTCTAAATCGTAATGCGTCGGTTCATAGTTCGCGCCACTCCGATAACCCTCCGGAAAATCCGAACAGCTACTTACTTATTACCCCTTTCGGTTCGGCCGAACGTTTTAACATTATTTCATCATCTCGTTTACGGTTTCGCGATATTATTCATCTAAAAGCACGTATCTCCTCGTTTTACACTTTGAAGATGCGCCGCTTAACAATATACCGACTTGCTTTTCGCGACGTCGATTTTATAACGTCGTTATCGATTTAAATTTTTTTTTATTATTTAAAAAATTTAAAAAAAAAAAAATTAATTATGTTCTAGTATATCGGTTTCTAACTTTTATTTCGCATTCCGAGAAAGTGTGTGAAAAAAAAAAGAATAGCGATTTTCAACGTTATGTCGTCTACGATATTTTGTATAGCGGTTAAAAGCGTTATCGAAGCAAATCAAAATTTCTCGAATTGATTTCGTCGATAAATGGGGGCTAACTCCTGTCCTCAAACCGAGGCAGGAAGCGCGGCCCCCATTAGATCTTCAACGACGCAGGTAGGTAATGCTATTTATCTGAATAGATGAATGGACGGTTTTAGATAGATATTTAGATAGGTATATTTACGAATTGCTGTGTATGCGCATTTTACGCATTGCCATTTATACACATTCGTATCCCTGTTTTTCCTTTTCAGGTTTCCATCGGTTACCACAGTTGCCAGATACTGTTGGCATTTCGACTAACATATTAATCTCCTCTTTTTTTTTTTATTAATTTGTTTCATTAATTTTTTTATTATTATTATTTTTTTTTGTGTATTACTACTGTGACCAGAAACACCGCTTGTTATATTTATATTAGAGGAAAGAGTTTAGTGTCAGAAATTGGAAGGTGCGATCGATCGTGTTAGGATTGACGGAGATAGTGGATGAAAATGAAGAAGGTCGGATTATAAGATTGGACACTCGTGGAGAATGTGGACAACCGTTGTAGATTGCTGGCCGCAATAGCATCACGATGTCTTCGATCGAGGATATGCTCGTGTGTATGTACGCCCGATGCGGAACCGAGTAAGAACTATTTCTTCGCGGCGCGATGATTGTACCGACGTTTTCTAGGAAGTTATATCTGATACTCCGTAGTTTATTCGTGATTGGAATGTCTGTACACATTCCACGAGCCGATGCTCTATATAAATAGTTCTTGTCAGCTATGTTTTGAATGATGTCCGAACGACTCGGAGTGCGGCTGAAGATTACGTTTTGATAGAATCTATAAACGGCAGCGTTGATTTATTGACTTACGGAATGATATTTGGTTTTAATTAATTGGCGATCGTTGATACTTTGCATAGCCGTAAGCGCGAAGATAATAATATTTGAATATTCCATTTTTATCGTTTGTTGTACGGCTAATTTTAGTGCAACTAGTTCCGCAGACAGAACAGAGAAGCCACGCGGTAAAGTTTATCTGATCACCTCGCTGTTATGAACTACAGAGATCACCTCGCTGTTATGAACTACAGAGATCACCTCGCTGTTATGAACTACAGAACATGCAGTTCGTTCCCTCGATTTGGATGCGCCAATGTAGAATTAAACGATGTGTAAACTAATAGCTCGCACGAGTATACGGTCTATTTTCGTATAGGACAATATTTATTCTTCGATTTACATTTTTTTTTTTTTAATATGCCATCACTCTAGTTTTCGCATTGAATTTAGGATTATTTCACTTTTTTGTTGTAGCGCTATACTTAACGTGTTTAAGAATTCTTGTCGACCTTCTCTGTTTCCGCAATTATTGCTAATATTATCGGCAAATCTAATTGCGTTATATATTTTCCCATCAATCTTTATTCCGTTACTATTTTTAATTTCTAAGTAAGAATCCATTGCATCTTCAATGTAACTGCTAAAAAGTGACTGATAAAGGTAGCAACCTTGACATACTCATTTGCCTATTTTTGTTTTTTTGCATTTTTGTTTAGTCATTCTCGATAGTAAACCTACCCGAATTATCCGTGATAATTGAATACTATACGAAAATACACAATGTATCGACATTTTTCGGATGTATCGAATTGATTTGATGTACTACATTATTATAATATTAAACGCAAATAGCAGATGCGACAATATCGACCCGCCACTATTAGAACTGCGTGTGATATCAATTTCAGTGAGTCATAAAGAATTACACTGCAAAAACCTTTACAGCGACGCGTTATAACTTTCTTTTTTTTTTTCGGTGCTATGCACTGCTTATAGAGACACCGCTTGTGATATTTACATTAGAGGAAAGAGTTTAGTGCGTTTCAGAAATTGGAAGGTGTGATAGATTGTAGATGGAAAATGAAAAAGGTCCGGTTATACGATAAGATTGAAGGGCAGGGCAATGATAGAGAATGTGGACAACAGTTTTAGATTGATGGCCACAATAGCATCACGAGATGGGGGCGTTCCTTCGATCGACGATATGCTTGTGTGTAAATATGTCCGATGCGGAGACGGGTAAGAACTACTTATTAGCGGCGCGATGGTTGTATTGACGTTTTCCAAGGAGTTGTCCCTGCTTTGATACTGCGTAGCTTATTGGTGGTTGAAGTGTCTACCCATATTTGCTTGCACCTATCTTTTTCTCTTCATTAACGAATAACTTAATTTGTGAATTATGAAACATCGATTCTAATCTATTCGCAACTTATAGAAAAGTTATTTAGTTAAACATTTTTAGGGTATATCTACACGCAATGAATTATTATTTTTAGTTCTAGTATAAATTGCAAATTATCCTTAAACTACATCAAACCTGATGTTGTCTACAATTCAAGAGTAATTTCTTATGATCTAAACGATAGAACCCACCACCTTTTTTGTTGGTAATAGAGAAAAGGTGACCATAGTTCGTGATTTATTTCTGTACATCTCGACATCTATATATATATATATATATATATATATATATATATATATATATATATATATATATATATATATATATATATATAACTTTCTAAGAGAAGACGCAGCAATGTGGAACTCAAATCATTCACTGACCGCATTGCAATAAACTCAGTAAAATGTTATCTTAAGCAAACTAATTCTGAACATTCCTGAGTAGATCTAACAGAAGTTATAAATGAGACGACGGTATAGGTAGTGGCAAAACGAAAACTAAGAAAACAAAGAGATTAAACGTAACGTAAGCAATCGTACATCATGAAGGGATTAAACGTAGCGGAATCAATCGTACATCATGATACATGTGGTCGATAAGACAGCTAAAGAATCCGCTACCTTAGCTCCAGTGCCAAACCTACCAATTTCAACAACCGGCTTTATGGACCATGTACACGACCAGCTAAAGAGCTTAGGAACTACAAGATTTTCAAGTCTACCACAATTTATCGCGCATCGGAAAAAGGCAAGCTGGGAGGCACATACAAACAGAAAATATGAAGTCGCCCTGTTCCGCGTATGCTGTTACACATAAGTATTTATTCCTAAACCAAAGCGCAACTCTCTCTGTATTCCTCGCAACCTCTCATCATGTCCTGCTTACGCAACCCATCGTCTTGTTGTTGGACTTGCTTCATAACCGAAATCCTACAGTATACTCCATCCGCTGAAGCTTATAACTTTCATTATCTAATCTTGTTCCTCTAATCTAATTATCTTCCCGTGCTTCTGGTCTTAGCAGCAGTATAATGCACGTTAAAAAAAAAAAAAAAATATTTGTGACAGTTGATAACCGAGAAGATGTGTCCTATAGGCAAGAGAGATCGCCGTAAAAGTTTGCCTTAGCCGATAATGCGTTCAAACAAAAAAGTTTGATATTATGTCAAAAAAAAAAAATCTTATCGCTTCAGTTGCGTGTAAACGAATAGTTGAAACGTATGCTTGACGAGTAGCATCGAATGGAACATGAACCGTGGCCATTAAGGTTAAAAAGAAGTTGAAAAGTTGATGCCAAAGAAGGTTATTGGAAGTAACACATCCAGAGACGAAGCAACAAACAAAATCTAAATGTGAAAAAAAAGGCGTCGAAGAATTGAAACATAAAGACGTTTTACTCGACACACAGTTTTTTTTTATAAATTTTTACGCGGGAGTATATATAAACACACACACGTATATATATATATATATATATATATATATATATAAGAATAAGCCTACATATGTGTATAAGTCGACGCGTGTAATACTACAAAACGTGGTTTGAAACACGGATGTTGGTAGTGTGGTCATTCGAACGGTATATATATATATATATATATATATATATATCCGTCTGTTATTTCGTCGACACACTTAAAACAACATACACACGTCGGTTAATCTGAAAAGAACAGCCGCCAGAATGAAGAAAAGTAGAAGAGCTTTATAAGAGCTCCATAAGAGCTCCTATAAGAAGGAGAATCGAGAAGAGATGCATATATGTAATAGTTGAAAGAACTATCGCTCTCTCGATAGAGTAGAAATTAAAATGGAATATTTTATAAAGAAGGAATGAATAGCATGAAAAACGAGCACGTTATAGATTCATTAAGATCGAGCGATAAAATAATTATAATACTAGAAAATGTCGACCGTAAAGAAAGATTAATGTTTGTCATTTAAACGAGTTACGAACGATATTTTCGCACGCTGGGTAAATGGAAATTTTTCAATAATGGAAATGCCAACAGTCATCGGAGAGACGATGTAGTTTTCATCAGACTCCGATTAGGCCACACTAAACTAACACATACTTATCTTCATTATAGATCAGACGCTCTATTGTATACGGCCTGCAAACACTGCACTGTACGTCCAACATATTATACCGGATAGAGTGTCCTCAATACAGCCTAATACTACGGTCTTTCATCTTCACTACAGCTACTGGTCGATTACAACGTTTCTACGCTATCCGCGACCGATCCTCTTCCTAGATGATACCGGATTGTACCATTTAATTTTAATACTTTTATTTTCCACCGTAATTAATATATATTTAAATAATAATAATAATAACAAGAATGGTGTATTATATCATCGAAGAAGTTCGTACGAGATTATAAATAAACAAATATGAAGTTCTACACCGTTTGTTGTGCACAATAATATATTCGACGGTAAAATAAAAATAATTTAATAGTAACGATAATAATAATAATAATGCACATTTCATTCATTCGTTTCTTCTTAACGCGAAACTTTATAAATTTTCATGACAATCCCCAGCTCTGTGTTATTAAAACTTTTGCCAAAATAACCGTATTTAATGTTTCGATGTTAATTCATTTCTACTTTAGTTGGCAATCGATTAGGACAGCTTGTTTTCTTCGATTTACGATGTAAAGATAGACTTTATATATATATATATATATATAATATGTACATATATACATACATATACACAATAAATATATTTATATATATATATATATGTGTGTGTGTCTGTGTATGTGTTTAAATATACCATCATCATCGTTAAGTGTCCGGAAGTAGGCGACTACTTACCCGTGCATATTTTGTTGTACAGCGTAGGTAGTGTACAAGGCAATTATAATATGGAGTTAGGATAGACACACATACCGGGAAAACAGATTCTAATAGCTTTGTTGTCACCACACAATGTAACCCCGCATGTTTTTTTGTAAGGTATCATATTATTACTAGCTCGCATACGATGTGCATGGTGGTTTGCCATTTTGCCTTCCACGCGACGATATTAGGATTATTTATATTTTTATTTACCGATGATAATTTTGTGCGTCGTCGATTTCGTATAGAAATATCAATTATTTATTTTTAATACGATATGTATGTACATGTGTATGCGTGTATATGTGTGCATATGTGCCTCGTATAATTTTGTTTTTCTTTTACCATATTTTATATTTATTTCCTTGTAGGTTTTTCTTTGATTTTTCTTCCTGTAGCCTGATATTTTTTGTCTCGTTAATTTTCTAGATTTAGTATAATACTATATAAGTTATCTGTTATAAGGGGTACTTTTTACGAACCTCGATATGTATGTATCATTATGAAACAAAGCTTCTTCTTCTTCTTTTTTTTCTATGTGCTCTAGCCACTAGGCTCTCCTGACGACGATATAAATATATACAAATATATACAAATATATACGCATTCAGCTATCTCGGAACTGGTTGTAAAGATTTCATTGAAATTTTGTACGTACAAGTAATTTTATTAAGTAATTAAAATCGACCCGTATAAAAATTATGAATTTTAGACCTTAACCTCAAATGTGCTCCCACAAGATTTTTCGAAATTTTGACGTTTTGCCCGTTGTTCTTTCCTCGGTACTTATTTAAATGTATGTTAGAAAAAAAAAAAAAAAATCATTTCGATGGCGTTAACCGTTCTAATGTTGTTAGCTTAGAAATTTCGCTTCTCACCTCATATGGCCTTAAGAAATATATAATTAAATGTTTGTATCCCGGATACCATTTCGATTTAAAGCATCGTATATGCCGGAAATATTTTTTAATCTCTGAAAGAAAAATGAAGCTGGAGAATAAATTGTCAATATATAACATCGTCATAAGTCCAATATGGAAATATGGGATACAAATATGGGGATGTACTAAAGCGTCGAATCGTAAAATAATCCAGACAGCTCAGAATAAGTTTCTTCGACTAATTACCGATGCTCGCTGGTTCCAACGTAATGATGCACTCTATGCAGATTTACAGATCAGATGGGTCAACGAAGTAATACAGGATTATGCTGACCACCACCACCACCAACACCACAGAAGAATTCATCGTCATCCAAATCCGGAGGCCTTGGCACTGTTGCCCACAGATTCTGACTTAAGAAGGCTTAAACGTTTCAAACCTACGGACTTGGTTATTACTAAGCTTAACCATTCGGTTAAACCTCTGCACATGTTGAATAATCATGATTGCTGCTTATTTAAACTAAAGTTTAAGATTGCAGAAAGGGAGTACTTTCTTGGAGCTACATTAAAAAAAAATCTACGAAAGAATTATTATTTCGAGAAAACATTATATAATTCGTTTAAAAAAATCATCATATTAGTAATCTTTTGATATTTGTCAAAATTGAAATTTTGGTTACAACTAAGAAAATTTACAAAACGAAGTTCTGCACGATTAAAAGAGCTATGCGTGTGAGGTTTTTAAAAAATATTATTACTTGTTTATTTAAATGTATTTTTAACAAAATACTATTTTAGAAAAACGATTTAAATTTTCGGTCTCCTTGGTTTTATATATATATATATATATATATAAATTTAAATAATCATACTACAGTGTTAGAAAGTTAAAAGAACAATAACAAATAATATTTTAAAATAAATTCATTATTTAATCATCACTAACTCTCGTATAAAGTTTTGATAATGACTAAGTAATATTACATAGAGCGCAAATCATAATACGGATATTCCTAATTAATATTTAAATTTATTTATATTAGGTAAATCTAATAAAATTCATTATTTATATGCAGTCTCGTTAATATGTTTTTGTTGGTATGAAACATATAACGATCGTAGTAATACATACATACATACATACATATATATATATATATATACCCGGCTAAAGTTCTAATCGGGAATGGGGCATGTTTGCGGACGGCGTATGGTGTAACGGTCTGCAGATATATAAATTAACTGCAACGTATACTGATGATCTGTGTTTGCATTATACATCATACAGCGCGGGGACAATTTACAGGCGTTTGAAGCAAGTTCAACTTTTGATTTTCGAATCTATTACAAATGATGGGACCTTAAACTAAATGTAGAAAACAAAACACCTAATTATCCGGAATTACCATTAACAAGAAGCAAAAAATGATGCTACAAAATTTTAATATATAAGCGAAACTTCCGAATTGGATAACCTAAAAGATATACAACTATCAGTCGCTAAACCGTACATACAGATAAATAAACACAAATTGTGGTCTATCGAATATTTATTTGACGGGCTAATATGTAATTAAATAACGTAAAAAGATTTAAAATCACTAAACAATAATGATGACGATGATAATTATAATCATTTCAAATCAAAATCATTTATTTATGTGCTATTACAGTACAAAATGAACATGTAATCTGAGAACTTCCGCTAATGCGCGTAAGTTGCGCGACTCGCGTATAAATTAAAAAAACAAAAAAAAACAAAACAGAATGACGACACCAATAATTAAACTTAACTCATAAGCACGGTAGTACGCAAAGAACATGTCCACACAAACCCCTAAAGCACCAAAACACAAAGTGGTACATGCACACGCATACATAAGTAAGAAATATAAAATAAAAAAGTATATAAATATAAATCGATAAAACGTAGTTAAAAAAATAACATAGTGAATAAAAGAAATAAATAAATAAACAAAACAGGAACAAACAAAAAAAACCGCATCTGTATCAAAAGAATAAGGCCGCGCTCACATTGGATACGAATTGCTATCGTACGTAAACGTACGACAACGGCCGTACGAATTGAGTGCGCACACTGTACTCGTTCGTTCGTACGAACTGGGTGTTTTTCTCAGTTAGTAAGTCGATTGCGGTAGTGCTTTCGCGTTCTGTTTCTCACTGTTTCATAATGAATAATAATTTGTATCTCTTAGATAGTTCTCTCCTGAATCGAAGACTACGGCAGAACCAAATGGGTGCGTGAAATATATTTGAAAAGAGACGATTTCGGTGAATTTCATCATATTATGACAGATTTAAATAGCGACAACAATTTATTTTACGGTTATGTGCGTATGAAGAAAGAAACCGTTGAATATATAATTAATGTAATACGCCCTAATTTATCTAGATACAGTAATTTCCGCAAGACCATATCACCTGAAGAACGATTAGTAGTAACCTTGAGGTAACAGAATAAAATACACTCTTTTTATTTACAACTTTTTATTATATACATATAATATATATATATATATATATATATTATATATATATATACATATTATATATATATACATATTATATATATATACATATTATATATATACATACACACACAGGAAAAAAATAACGATAAAAACCGCGAATAGAAATAATACACTAAATAATAAACAAGCTATGTGGATCTAAACAAGAAACAGTGGCATACAAAAATATCATTCAAACGTACGAATACGTACGAAATATCCCAACTTGTTCGGATCGAATTCGGATGTCGGATCTATACGCACGTATACGTACGACTAACTCGCATCCAGTGTGAGCGCTCTCAGCCACTTCAAAGAATTGAGATCGTTCGTACATTTTCGTACGTATTGGTACGAGTGATTTTCGTACGAAAACGGATGCAATGTGAGCACGGCCTAAAACTTAATAAACGGTGTACAAAAAAAAAAATGTTACGCTAATATAGAGTTATACGATTTTGCTAGTAATATACTCGGCAAGATACTTGCGCCATCTGCGATTTATTAAATCAACCTTTACAACGTTCGGTAACGAGTTAAACAGAACAGCAACGACATAACTAGCCTGCATTCTTGTATGATATTTTCTATATATGGGGGAACTACTACAGTTTTTTCATCATTCGCTTACCTCAATCTAATACGGAAATTCTTCCTGTTCTTACAAACGAAGTTTAAAAGTTGTACTTCGTACAATTGTTTAATGGACAAAATTAATCCTTTGACATACGTCACCTCACCAGAAGTAATTCCCTTTAACACTGAATTTTGTAAAGTTTCTAATAGTGTAATGTGATAGGTGGCAGCTCCTCCTCCCTAGTGAACGATGCCGTATGACGATACAGGTTGATAAAAGGCAAAATATAACCGACGGAGATGAGTATACGAAAAGTATTGCCGAAGATAATAAAACAGATAATTCAATTTCCTCAACTTATTAGCAAGATATTTAGACTGTGCGTATCAACATAAATTACTGTCCAGCTGTGTATATCCAAATATTTCATTTCAGAAAGCCTATTCGAACCATTAAATAATTTGATCGAAAAACTTGACCACAACTTTTGATCTTGATTACCATAAACAAAATAATTAGTTTTACTTTTAATTTAAAACTAACCGATTAAATTGGATATTGCAACAACAGAACGACCTTCCTATAAATTTTCCGTAATATAAACAGTGTGATGGTACAGAGCGTCATCGGTTGCTTTACCCCCGATAAGAAACCAAATTGATTTGAGTTGAAGTAATTTATACTCTTTAAATACTCGGACATCATTTTTCCAATATTTTTAGGATATTGGAAAGGATGCAAACAGGCCTGTAGTTGGACATAACTGTTTTATCGCCGGATTTATAAATCGATGTAATTATACCTAGCTTCGAAACTTCTGGGTCCGCAATTAATAGATTCGCTAAACAAGTAAGTAAAAGTCGAGACGAACAAGTCGATATTTTCTTTTATTAGAATCGTAGAAATGTTGTCAAATCCGGAAGAAGTTTTATCATTGAAAGTATTACATATTCCGTATTTCATCGTGAGTAAAGTCAGAGAAGGCGGACGAACTACTATGATTATCAAGATGAAACGGATTTATATCCTCAGAATGTACTGAAACTATATTAACAATTAATAGCTCCTTTACGCATTCTTTGCAGTACGAATTGAAGCTATTAGATACGAACTTCTCGTTACCCTCCGCAAATGTTTTTACGTCATTAATCACCAGATCCGAAATAGATGACTTTTTCTTACCCACTACTACCCTGTTTACAATAGATCAGTAGTACTTTTGATTAGATATGTGCTTATCTAGTAAATGCGAATAATATTATTATTATTTTTTTTTTTTTTTTTTTTACAAGGCTATTACTCGAAATATGAATTAATTATATATTATTACACAGTTTTGAATTTATTATGAAGTCGGTGAGAAGGAGGAGGTTGTTTACATCCGGTACATTTTTCTTCAGCTGATTGCACCGATATTGAGCAAATTTCGGGCAGATAACCACGATATGATAGACTGTTAATGAAGTAAATTCACATATTAGTGGTGGTTGGGCACTCAGTAGATAGGAGTGTGTACTCAGCGTGTGACTAATATACACTCTGTTGACGGCTGTTTCCAACCTCGGTGAACAAATTTTACAAATCTTTGATGGCCAGGTTGTTAAATCCTTCTTTATATTTCCAAGTATACTCGGCCGAGAATGGAAGGACCGATTCCACGCGTCCAGAATTTTCTGGCAATAATATTTTGCGTTGTCTTCTTCCAGTACTGTCGGCAGGTAAGCTTGGGTAGGCCCTTGTGTGCAGCACGGTGTACCTCATCGTGGCCTATTATCCCTCGATGGCTTGGAACCCAGACGAAAGTGATGCCGGTATTAAGTTCACTTAATTTGTGAGTACTGTACCATATTTGGTCTACCATGGACACAGTAGAATTCCTCGCTTCAATGCACTGTAACGCCATAGCTGAGTCGGTCAGTATAACATACTGGTCAGCAGACTAATAAACACTGGAGCAAGGCTATCATCTCAGCCGCTAGAACTGATGACATGGTCGGTAAACTGAAGGAATGGATCATGCTTCCGATTGAGAGGGCACCACCAACATATCGTGATGATTTCGATGCGTCGGTGAAGCAAACGACTGCGTTCGGTTGCTGTTGCAAGACAAAGCTTCCCATGGATTTCCACCATCGGTTTCATTTTAACATCTGTTGAAAATAAATCCCAACAGATATTCGGACTGAATTGGCTCCAAGGCGGTACAATAACCGGTATTCTACATAAGGTATTGCGTAGCGTCTTTAATCGGGTTTTAGCTGTAGTAGCAGATTTTGTAGACGGATTCGATTTGGATGCTGCTGAAGACTAGCTACCTTCATTGCATACTTGATAGCAAGTATTTTTCTACGGTAACAAAGAGGCGGAGTACCGCTAAGATACTATTCTTTTTTCGTAATAACAGTAATAATAATAGCAGTAATAATCAATCAATCAATCAATCAATATATTTTACAAAATTTCCAAAATCATGTATGAACAAATTAGTAATAGTAAATTAAATGGAATAAAGTATTATATTAATCATATTTATAGTCTCAGTTATACGCACGAATGCGCTAACACTGAGTTACACTTAGAATTTGAATATATTAAAATAGCTTAATCGTTAAATACCATTCTACGCTGCCAGCCATAAACAGTCTATATCTGCTCACACATTTTAAACAATTATAAGTTCATTATCTTATATAAAATCCACTATCATTACATTTTAACTAAGTACTGATGTATACTAACAGACATAGAAACATAAAATAAAAAATAAAAAATAAAATAAAAAATAAAAAATAAAATAAAAAATAAAAAATAAAAAAATACGCACAGTCTCCTTTATTAATCAGTTACACATGAAAATTAATACCAAGTAATAATAATAATAATAATAATAATAATAAAACGGTAATAATAATAATAAAAAAATCGAATTTTATTCATTCTTCTAATAATAAACAATTTAACAATATATAATATTTAATACGTAAATTAATGCTTATTTCGTAATGCGCATATTTGTGCGAATAGCGATAATAACGTATATATACAAAGTTCTAAAGTTACAATATGATGCAGCGTGCAAACACATTTAAGAACAAGAAAAGATAAGACTTTCTTTACAATGAAATAACTTGAAACGTAGAAACATATTTATCATAACTGATACTATACAACATTCATCAAACATATTCTAATATAAAAGGCGCAAATAAAATAAATACATATACTTACAAGATTTATTATAAAAGCATGAATTGACTGTAATTGGCGCAGCGTTGTATACACGCTTAAAACGCAAAATAAACAAAAAGATTTTTCGACTATAATGCTACGAATACAATAACGTATAACTCATGTTAAACACATTTGACGAATTTTGTTACCAATTTTCTGCTTATAATTTAACAAATCAATTTTTAAATAACGAGGCGAGATGTTAAATAAAACGGGGCCCAGCCTAAAGGGCCTTATTCTCGATTAACTTATAAACGGAATTATCGCCGTGGCTCTTCCTCTGGTTCTTGTTTTACTATCGCTGATTGTTATGCTAAACGTATCGCCATTGTTAATTGCAAAGGTCAGCAGCTTTAACTTGTACAATTCGTGTACCTAAGGGTTTGATTCTGTGAGCTTGTCTTTAATACCGCTTGCTGAAGAACTTTTATAGGTTTAATATGATATTTAGACATTACACCACAATTAATAATAATAATAATGATAATTATAAATTAAAGGATTACCTTTATCCGAAACCATATTACTTAATATCTGATTCCAGAAAGTACTTGGCGTTTGCAATCCACTACGGGACCCCCCACCCACCCACCCACAAAAAAAAAAGTAT
This sequence comes from Coronaproctus castanopsis, assembly GCA_032883995.1. Classification (NCBI taxonomy): domain Eukaryota; kingdom Metazoa; phylum Arthropoda; class Insecta; order Hemiptera; family Monophlebidae; genus Coronaproctus; species Coronaproctus castanopsis. The sequence continues at coordinate 105,022,428 of CM065054.1, read as the reverse complement.
TCTTCAATAACAACATATATATATATATATATATATATATATATATATATATATATATATATATATATATTTTACGAGGACCGGATTTAGATTTATTTTATTTGATTTTTTATTAGGATCGTAGCATAATATTTTATATAATTTTTCTTTCTCTCCCTTTTTCTAAATATTCGCTCTGCGGCACTTTTTCTCTTTATTTTAAATATTTACTTCTATATCTTATCTTCCTGATCGCGGAAATAAACTTTGACGCATTTAGCAAAAAGACTGACTATTATTTATTGTAAAATTATGAATAATCCAGCGATGATAATTCTATTTAAATTTTAAAAACGTCAATTTATTTTCGAAAAATCGTTGTACGCAATATAATCTCACGTTACTTATAAGCGAATTAAATAGTATAATTATATACGATTCTTTATACGTTAATTAGTTGAAAAATATAAAAAGTAAATTAAAAATAAAAACTGACGGACAAAAAGGTTAACCTGGTTGGCGTTGTGTTTACTCGATGGCGGTTTCGAGCAATCCTTAATAAACTCGGTTATTCTTTTTATTCTTCGACACGATCCCGATAATTTTTCAATTTGTTTTGCTACACGTTACTCTACTTCCTCCATGTTCAACTCAGAAAATCCAATCGAGTATTTCCTTAAATTATGAGTCTTCCGAGCATTTTTTCTCCCGCTCCTTTCTCGCGGATACTTCAGGACTGATCGTGCGACTGACTTTCATTATTTTCTCTTTATTCAGAAACCTATATTTTTAAAGTAAATATTTTATTCGACATTAAATATTGTTTTTAATTTACTTTTTTTTACTTTTTTTTTTTTTTTTTTTGATGCTGGGGGTTTCCATACACTTTACCCATATCTGTATATTATGGAATGAATACGAGAGGGCTACTTATAAATTAAGCAGATTAAGAAGTAGTATATTTGTGTCATTCTTGTGGGTACCGGGACATCGAGGAGTCCCCGACAATGAAATGGTAGATGCAATAGCTAAAAGGGGTTCTTCTAGTGGTGTTTTATTCTCTTCAGTTTCTTCTCGTGACGTCATTCACTTTACACAGTCTGTTCATAAAAAGCACTGGGATCAGACATATATGGAGTGCATACAGCGGTCGCCTCTTACTGCGTATTATCAGCTGCAGCCGTCTCTCCCTAGGTTCCCATGGTTCTACGTTTTCAAAAACATCAAGCGGAGAGGAATTGTGCTTATCAGCAGATTGCGGTTTGGGCATTGCTTGTTGCCTGACCGCCTGTTCGTTATGCAGCTTAGAGATAATCCGTATTGTCCTCTACATGCTGGTCGTGTAGTCTGCAACCCCGATCACGTGTTCTTCGAATGTCCTTCATTAACAGCACTACGTTCTGAACTGTATCTCAAATTACTTTACGCATCTCGTGGTGGTCCTCCTTATAATGTAATGTCCCTTCTACATGTTGAGAATCTAGATTTATTCCCGGACATAGCGACTTTTCTCGAGAAGTTGTCCGAGTTCATAAGAATATGAGTTAGTGATTATTACGGCTCCACGTTGGGTAAGCTGTAAAGGCATCCCCATTAAAAAAAAAAAAAAAAAAAAAAAAAAAAAAAAAAAAGAAGTAATGTAGGGATGAGTAAAATTAAATAATAATACCGGAATCTAAAATATAGGAGTTATATACTTCAGCATTTTGAAGAGCTAAGAGAAATGCAATATTTATAGGAAACGGAACATTAAGGCTGCGAAGAGTTTGATAAAATGCAACGCGAAAATTACTATGATGGGAACCCGACATACCTTCTAATGCATGATTATATACAATATTAAAGTGATCAAATTGCGGGATTTTATTAGTACCATTTGTCGATTGAGACTCGGCAGTATTCCTACTTCATTACGCAAGTTTACTAGTTCTCCTAATTGCTCTCATCTTATGGATACCTATTTAGTGGCCGATGCGGACCAGGTTATTCTTAATTTATATTGGGGCTTGATTTTTTTTTTTTTTCAGACGTGCAAGAAGGTTAATATTTTAACTTTTATAATTAATAAATATGAATAATTAATATTTATAAATAACACTATCCCATTATATACATGGCGTTTCGTAAGTGACATTAGTGAAAATGAAAAAATATATATTAAAAATAGAAATAAATAAAAACAAAGATCATTAAAAATAGGATAATGTATTTTGTCGAAAAACCTGGTAATTCCTAATAATTGTTGAAAACGATCTGCATCATTTTCCAAGCCGAGTCAAACCGGTTTCAACTGATTATTACAACAGACACATAAGAGATATTTCATCCGATTGTTTTTTTTATAAACTCTTCGGTACTGGGCTTTCGTTATTCTTTAGGCGACTGAAAAGAAAAAAACAATCTAAGGGAATGTAAGTCGAGAAATGTAGCAGCAGGCCGGTGATGTTTTGACTTTACGATGATTTTGTCTTAAAAAAATTCCCCAAAATTTTCTCCGCCGACACAAGCTACATCGCACCGTCGTATTGCAAATAGGAAAAATGCGTTCGTCTTCTTCAAGCGGTGCAATAAAATTTTTTAATGATTACCCCTTCTCATACGGTTCGGTATTAATAATTTGTGTAAAATTGGTCCAACAGTAAAAGTCCACATGTGAAAACGTGATTATGATTAACAAACAAGAACACTGTTTTATGTAAAGGACATAACCGACGCAAATAATTACTTCATTTCGACTGTTGCATACACTCTACCGCTGCTATCTAAACCGATTTTATCGTACGTTTGCTGTTCGGTGTAGCCACTTTAGGGAATTTTCACTAACGTTAATACACCCTGTAATTTTATTTCCTAAATATATCGATATCTTAGCTTTGATGCGAATATACATAATTATTCTTCTGCCGCAAAGAACGAAGTAATAATTGAAAGGTCGCGGCGGATCGCTGTTGTTTGTTCCTTCGTTCAAAGTAATACCGAAAATAAGCTCGTAATAAACATTCTGGACTGATGGACATTGAAAAAGCGTTTGACGCAACGCGGCATGATGGAATTAGAAAATCCGATGTGAAACAGAAAAACTGCCCGGGCACTTTAAGGGAGTACCAGCCTCATTCCATTTTATTTTACATATATATATATTAAAATGGTATATTAATGGGTATATTAAACAAAAACAAGCCCCGACATAGCTAGAAAAAAAAAAAAAATGGATGGATCGCTTATCGTAAAATAAAACGCACGCTCAAAAATAGAATTACTAAAGAAAATAGAGCAATATTATTTAATCAATATGTAATACCAGCAATGACATACTCTATACAGAAACATGGCCACTGACAAAAAAAGTAATGGAAAGCACGAGGAAAACGGAAAGAAGAATGGAACGCGCATTGTTAAGTGTTAGACTTCGAGATAAAGTAAAATCTGAAACTATTAGAAGACGAACGATGTTCGAAGATATCGGTAAAAGGATAGCAACGAGCAAGTGGTCATATTGGAAGGCAACCTGATGGAAGGTGAACAAAAGAACTGGTAGTGTATGAAGAGCGTACAATGGGAGAATAAATAAAGGACGTCCAAACGGAAGATGGACCGATGACACTAGAACCGCGGGAAAGGCTTCGGAAAACTCAAGATAGATGAAGATGGAAAATATTAATGGAGGCCTACATCAAATCAATGACGTAATACGAACAAAGAAGAAGATATTAAAATGATATACCGATATAAATCATTCACGATGACAGCTTTTTTTAACGGTAACATCTTGCAGAATAGACACACTATCTCAAAAACGATAATTAAAACGTACGCATTTTTCTATAAACGGAAAATCAAAGTTAATGACGCGAAAACTGATAACGAAATTATGCCCAATCTGGTTTTTATAAAGCAAGTTGCTAAACCGGCAAAAGCATTCGAATAATATCGAATGAACCTCGATTTACTTCGATCAAATATATACGTTAAAATTCCTTCAAGGAAAAAAATAATTGAAGGTATAGCCGGAGAAATTTTTCGACGTTTGTAAATATTCCGTTAGTAAGTTCTATAGGTGATTAACCAATTTCTACGACACGGATATAAAAGATATATAAGCGCAGGCGTATCATACGTTTTCAGTAAGCCACTAAGCCCTATTTCAAAAATGTTAACGAATAAACTAAGACATTTATAAGTTAATTTCGATAAGAAAAGTGCGTATACACTCTATTATTTTTAATAGAGCTTTTTATTTATTTATTAATTTTTTTTTTTTTGTAAATTTTTTTCTCAATTTACCTAAAAGTTCTTTCATTACGAACTTTGATTATATTTTTATCCGTGCGATAGTTATGACCATTCGGCGAGGAAACGTATGTATTCTCTTTTCTCGTATTTTGTGTAGAAACAAAAATTTACGGCATAGTAATACCACAATTTTCATCTAACTGTAAGCAACGAACAACTGGAGAGCTTAGCCCGTACGAATGACGATTGTAAGAAGCTACGGTGTGGAGTTTACCTTTAAAGTCACGTCTAAAATATGTAACGGCGCTCGAAAATAGCGACAAGAAAAAACGCTATATATTTATTTATATCGTTTTTCTCGTACGCTTGCTTATTATTAAACCTAACCGACAAAGGATTGCTACCGGGGTTGTGTTTTTAGATGGATATAAAGACAGAAACGGGAAAAGTATAAATACCGCCTAGAAAGAGCGAAATAGAAATAAACGAAAGAATAAGAAATAAAAAAGGAAAGCAGCGTGTCCTACAAAATGAGTTAAACCGAACAAAAGAAAAAAAACGAAAATATAATACGGAAAATGGAGCTCGACCGTTGAAAGTAGAAAAACAAGTATTTTCTTTCGACCTTGAAAGAGTACTTCCACTACCACCGTATTCGGCGAAAACGTTCTTCTTGATAGGCTTTTACTTTCATCATTATCATCTTCGTCGACTATTATCATTATCATCGGTATTTATCTGTAATAGTACTTTAGAAGTATCGAGAAAAATATGTGCGAAGAAACAAATCGAAATTTCCGAAATTTTATTAAAGGGTAGAAGTGTGCTCGGAGTTGTTAGGGGCCAAACATTTTCAAACTTTCGGTTATTCCGGTAGAGGTTATTTTAAATTAATCAACGTAGCGTACGTACCCCATCCAAATCGTTAGACGGAAATATGATAGAACACGGAAAATAGAATCCGACCGTTGAAAGTAAAAAAATAAGCATCTTCATTCGACCTCGAGAAAATGCTTCCAATCTAAGCTGAACCGCCGCCCTGTTCGGTGACCATCCGTCTTGTTAGTCTTTTACTTTCATCATCATTATTAACATCGTCGTCGTATTTATCTCTAATAGTTAGAAGTATGCAGGAAAATATGATGAAGAAAAAAATCGAAATTTCTAAAATTTTATCAAGGGGTAAAGGGGAGTTAGGACGTAAAATTTTCAAAATTCTTAATTTCCGTACTGGTTAAACTGTCCATTATTAGTCGCGCGGATTACGTCATCCGCTGTTTTTTTTTTTATAACTTTTAATATATATAGAAAATTGAACATTATCCGTTTATGCACGTTCTGTGTAAACCGTAACAAACTTATTGAAATAATCAATCAAATCACCGTATAGCATGTATACTTTAAATAAAGCGCATTAAACGTGCTCGGATGACAATCCGCGCGAGCAACCGGTAAAAGTAATTGTTTCGAGGCTGAATATTAATCCTCTCTTTGTTTTCACGGTTATTTCCTAACAGAAAAGAAGTTTTATATTCTGCGCGTATACGTTTATTTCGTTTCCAGTTTTCTCGATGTGTAATCTGAAGGCTAACACATCGGAGTACATTTTTCGAACGTTCGTACCTGTCGAATTTTGTCGCGGACTTTTGTAAATTCTCTTTCGTGTTATAGTATAAACAATGTCTGAAAACGAAAAACCTAAAGTAGAATATAGTACGGACCCAAATAAACGACTGGAATGGTAACCTGAGACTAATCTACCTGATAATGAAGAATTATTCAGTTCCGGCGAAAGTAATACAGACGATCGTGTTAGTGAAAATGACAATAATACAGATTCAGAGCAGGAAACTGATGATGGTGACAGTGGAAATGAAGACAGTGAGGTTAGTAATTATTAATTAAGCTGAATTCCTTCAAACATTAAGCTGGTTACTAATAAAGCCTCAGATAGAGCGAAAGTCAGATATGGAGAATCTTCCAAGAGAATTACGTCGACGAGCAAAATTATTAGTTTATGTGCAAGAATCCTCGACAGAAATTCAAGAACGCTCCGGATCACGTGGAAGATAAAACAGCACGGAAATGGTGCATAAATTGTAAAAGTCGGGTTTGTCCTGATCACTCGAAAGATATTTGTTTGACTTCTTTAGAAACTAGTTGATTTTATCGTAAGTTATTGTAGTACTGTGTTAGTTATATGAAAATACATCCGTAATTACTAATTTAAAACTGAAATGCGGCAAGAAATACTAAATAAAATAGTATATAAAAATTATATGAAATTATCTTAGAATTTTGATTATACATACTTTTTTCTGCACTGTATTTTAATCTTTTAAATTTCCGTACGATAAACACTTTTAATACAGCCTAAACTAATTATATTGTTAAAGAAAATTTTAAAAAGTAACATTTTGGAGTAAAAAATCTACCGTTAAAATTGAATGACGACCGTCATCCGCGCGACTAACAATTAAACTATTTTGTGCGCGACTAATGGAGGGTTAAACTCATCAACGTATAACGTGTACGCACAAAATTTCATCCAAATTATACACACACATATATATATATATATATATATATATATATATATATATATATATATATACTCTAATCTTAATACTTATATAATAAATATTATGTAGTACACTGTATTTAAAACAGGAAATTTGAGCCCGTCGTCGAGCATTGGCCTCCTCCAATCAAGCATCCACATATTTCTTCCCAAATTTATTCCATTCCAGATGATTTTCATTTTTACGCATCCAAAATTTTCCTGCGTGATTGTCGATATCTTCGTTCCATCTTGTTTTTGCCATTTTCCTCTCCCTTCTCTTGTGTATTAGTAATTATTCCGTGCTTCTCCTGGCCCATCTGTTCGGTTTCAACTGCATGACATGTCCAGCCCAATTTGTAGAGCGTCCTCCGTCTTCGATCTGGCTCTTAATATTTTGTTACTTATCTTATCCAACCTAGTTACCCCAACCATTTTCCATTGTTCTTTGAGCTATTTGCATATGTGTTAAAGATTTGTGCTTTCTTAGTATACGTCCAAATATTTCTTTTAATGAGCAAAATGTTTTCCAACCTAACGCTATTCCTCGGTTTAGCTCTTTTACCGTTCTATCTGCGAAGGAAACTAATTGTCCTACATATGTAACATCGTCTGTAACGTCTTTCCGTTAATTTTAATTTCTATCTCCGTTTGTAATTAGTTTTTTCAAAGTATATTTCGAGACCTTTTATTTTTGAATTAGCTTCTAGTTCCGTTAACATGCTTTTTAATTGGTTTGCAGAAGCTGAGATTAAAGTTACATCATCTGCAAACCGTAGTTTATCCCTTTTTTCCCAACTAAAATTTCTCAATATCTCCTGTAGCACAGCATTAAATAGAATTGGTACACCTCTTCTTAAGGGAAAATTATAGTATATAGAATAATATACATGGGTGTGTTATAAATAAGGGAAATAAAGGCTTTTGAATTTGTATTTGTATATATATATATATATATATATATATATATATTTATATTTATTTATTTACAAAACAATACGGCGTACACAACAGCATAATTACAGTGTACGCTCTTACAGAATAATTATAAAGTAAAAGTATGAACAAAAATAAAACTGAACCACACTCACACAACACGCTAATTAATATAAATAATATTTAGATTGAAAACAAAATTACTAATACAAACCGAAAAATGATTCTTATGAAATACAATACCCACATACAAGCACACATCGGAAAAGAACAAAAATAAAAACAGAAATATACCAGTCATACACCCATACTCTCACGTAAACAAACTCTCCATCGGGGCACGCACATATGACCAAAATAAAACAAACGTACTGAAAAGTAATAATTGAAATAAAGAGCTTAAAAAAAAATTTATTATATACAAATTTACTATCGAAATATATTTAGTACGTTATTATATGGACGTAAGATGGATGAAAGTGGTGAGTTGTAACCTAGATTTGTACGAGCGTGCGATTCATAGAAAATACGATGTGACCTACTATTAACACTGGGAACCATAAAAGAAATTGTAGATAATAAATAATTGTCATCTATGCGAGCGTTAATCATGCAGGAACCTCAACTTATCTTTCTTCTAGCACTCGAGGATTTAATATTTAGGAAATCGCATAAAATATTATAACTTAAAAATGTTGGATAGACACCAATTTGACGGTAATAAATATACCTCAAAAACTAAGATTGAACTTTTTCCACCATATGAATATATTTAGTGTAGAAAGGATCCCAAACCACAGATGCGTATTCTAATTACGATCTTACAAGAGTGTTGAATAGTAACAGCGGAGTCCTAGGATCACGAAATACGCATGAATTTCTAATGATGAAGCCCATAGTTCTGTAAGCATTTTTGGTAACATTAGCAATATGAGTTGCAAATTTAAGCTCGATGTCAATATAAACCCCAAAATCCCGAACACAAGTTACGTTATAAACTCGAACATTACCCATAGAGTAATCAAAGTTTTTTGTACGACAAAATCGAATATAAACACATTTCTTATAATTAAAAGGTAAATAATTATTGTCGCTCCATGTCACACCATTCTACACAAATCATCTTGCAACAATTCACAATCACTGACAGTTTTAATTGATCTAAAAATTTTTAAGTCATCAGCAAATAATAGAAATTTTGAATGTAAGTTAATTCCTATATCATTTATGAAAATATGAAATAACAGTGGACCCAAATTAGACCCCTGTGGTACACCGGAAGTAGGAGTATATCGCTTGGACTGGTATCCGTTAAGTAATACGTAAGCACACACGCGAAGTTAAATATGATCTAAATAACTGTATGTAATCGTCAGAAAATCCGTAATTACGTAACTTAACCAGAAGTAAACTATAGCTGACTTTGTCAAAAGCCTTACTAAAATCCGTATAAATACAATCAACTCGAAGACGCTGCTCCAAACAGTCTGTAATTAATTTTGTATATGTAACAAGATTAGTTGTAATAAATGTAGACCTTAAGAAACGATGCTGTTCGGGAACAACTTTAGGCAAAAAAAAATATTATATAACCTTTCATATAAAATAGACTCCAATATTTTGCAGGGCACACATATTACGGAGATAGGACGATAGTTTTCAGCTGCACAACGATCTCTAAACTTGAAAATTGGAACAACCTTAGCTGTTATTAACAACACAGTCCATTTACCTGTTCCAATAATAAGATCGAACAAGTAGATAAGTGGCTTTTCAAACTCTACCGAACACAGTTTAAACAATATCGCCGGTAATCCATCAGGCCCAACACTCCACTTAGGTTTTAAAATCTTCATAGATTTTTTTTATAATCATTTATGGTGATTGGACGAAGTTTTAAGTGTCTTCCATCTTTAATTAAAGAGGTTTTAAATGTCACGAAGCTGTCAGTCACATGAACAGATGAAAAATACTCTGCAAAAGCATTTGAAATATTCTTACTAGAACAATGATCTATAATTTTGTATTTTACTAATGTAATTACGTCTATATTTAAGAAAAGACCAAAAATTGTTAGTGTTTTTTCGAATACCAACCTCGCTCTTAAGAATATAATCATTGTAAGAATTCCTTATTAGCTTTTTAACTTCAGCCCGTAGTTTACTAAACTTAAAATAATCAGTTTCCTTGCGAGTTCTACGATAGGATTTCCTAAACTTAGTTTTCAGTTTTAGTTTACGAACAATTTCTGGGGTAAACCAAGGTGGGTATGTAGACTTTTTAGATGATTTCTTTGTAAGATAATTCTGAAGTTCATTGTATATCAGACTACAAAAATAATTAGCTGCATCATTCATATTTCTGATATTATAAAGTTTTCCCAATCAATCAGGGAAATTTTTTGTTTTAATGTTAAAGGGTTTGCTTTCCTAAAGTTGTAAGGTGCCACGCTCGTACTAAAATCCACTTTATATAAAGAGAATTACAGCGAACAGTGATATACAGAGCAGGATGACACTTATCCCAGAAAGAAATATCGACACTCAAAACGGAAGTAGTAATGATCAAATCTAAAGGTTTTCTCTGCGAATTAAAGACATTATTTACTAAACTGAAATTATTAATTTCGATGAAATTTGAAAGCGACTTAATTTTCTTATTAAGATAATCACGCAGAGTACCAGAACCAGAGATGGATAAGTTGAAATCGCCCATAATCATAATATTAATTGTATTTTTCATATTCAGTAATAAATTATGACATTCATAAAAAATCTGCTATAACGAGAGCAAGATGTACCGGGAGGAACATAAATACAACCGATAAGTGTTTGTACATGCAAACTAACATTCCCGACCTTAATCCAAACTGAATCTATATTCCCAAAACTGGGAATTTTCTCTACAACATACGTGTCCTTAATCGCTAACAAAACTCCGCCTCCCCTCCTACCGACTCTATTACGACGATAAGCAAAATAACCTTGATTTAAAAATTCATTGTTGTAAACGCTTCCAGTTAACCAAGTTTCAGTGAACCCTACAACATCAAAGTTAATTCTACACATTCTTTAATGAAATTCTTTTAACTTTGTATTTAATCCCCGAACATTTCGATAATATACTTTAAGTCCCATTATAGTAACTGTTTGAAAATTTGGCGATAAATAATCGAATAAATAAGAACTCCAATAAATAAGAATAGACGAGTTTAAGTAAGAAACTTGACAACTCTAACCTATTACATATAAAAAAACGGAAACGAAGTAAAACAGTCAATAAAATATATCCATCTTGCATAATTATAAAACCACCTAAATATGCTAATTGGTAAAGGTAACAAACATTCAAATGTATATCGACGAATAAATAAAAATCCACGTAATAATATTTTCAGCAAAACTGCGTATAGCATAAAGAGAGAGATAAAACCAGTATCAGTATTAATGAATCGACTAAATGAACGGTAGAAAGTACATACCTTAAATACACTGACATACAACCCAAAAATACGTTTAAAAATGATGATAAAAAAATACATGCAACACCAATACGTAACATACCAAACACACTCATAATATATATACATATAATAAACATAAAATACATTTCGTATAAGACGATATAATGCGTAACGCGAGAGTGGGAAATTTTAAATCGTCTCCTCTTCCGAAGTTCTAAATGACAATTTATTGTAATCCAACGAATTTCGACGGCTATATTGTTCCAAATTCTTCCAACTTGTTACTAACTTGAGTATTCATATCTGTTACCTTTCTATTCAATTCTATAAAGAAATTCGTCAGTGTATTCTTCACCGCCTGCATGATGTTGTTATTAAGTTGAACTCGAAATTCTTCGTTCATTTGAAAGTCAATATTCCCCAACGCCTGCTCAACTGTCCCAGTTATATCTTTTAAAGGCGACGGGGGTTTATCATCTTTCCTTTTTGTACCAGTGCTCCTTGTTTTTATACCACTACTATAACCGGATGACATACTGAATGGAATTTATTACGTAACGATAATATTATATGAATGAGATAAACGTACCTTTTCAAATATAATTGTATTATAACGCGCTACACATCGATGTCACTAAACCAGAAACACACGTCTTATCATTTTAACATCGCTATCTTGGTGTCATATATATATATATTATATATATATATATTATATATATATATATATAATATATATATATAAATAATAATAATAATAATAATAACGTTTTAAGAGTAAGGGGTGGTACGTAAGCAAATAGAATATAATAATTAAAAAATTAAAATTCAATAATAATATTCACAATAATAAAATAAGTAGGAAAGTTATATGGGGACAAAGGTCGATCTGTTATATTAACGATGTATATTTGAACGTTAAAATAGATAAGACTAAAGTTACGAAGTTTCCCGATAGAACATAAATAGCGATAATAATAATAATTATCATCATCATCATCATCATTATCATGATATACGAAGATGTATAATGACGTCTGAAAGAAGTTCAGCGATTAAAGTATTGATGGAGAATTTCGACAGATGTCAGAACGAATTAAGTGTGTAGCAATCAACTTTTCGGTCTGTAGATATTTTGATTATTATACACACACATACATATATATATATATATTTTTCTGGATAAATTTTTTATGTGAATTTTTTTTACTCTATATGACATTTATATATTTTATTTTGTATATTTTCGCGTTAATAAATGTGTAGCCAATTAATCTTAATTTTTAATTAATTCATAAATAGCGATTTTATAGGTTGTGGCCGCCGCTGCATATTTTAGCTTTAGACATCGTGTACCTCTTTATAAGTCGGCGATCACGATCGAGCCGGTAAATTTAAAATCAAATAATTCCTCATAAAGATGGGATAAAAACTGAAATTAAAAAAATTAAATTAAATTATACTAAATTTAAAAATCATGCTCTTATAATTAAATTCATAATAATACGATATATGTTTTGATATATCGGAAAGTAGTGATTTTATGAATTATAAATAAAATCCGTTTTATAAATAAAGGTTATTGTAAAAATACATCTAAGAGTATATCACCTCTGTTTAGTAAAATTTTTATCATATTTATAAGTTGTTGTTATATAAATATTAGACTGAATTGATATATAACCATTTTTTTTGTGTGTGTGTGTGTGTGCGTTCGATAATGATGTAATTATCGTAAATGTTCGTCTAAATAAAAAAAATAAAATAAAAATTTTACTAATCAAACGGTGTTTTTATTTAGTTTTATATGTAATTTAACTGCGTTCTAGAAATACGGGAGTGGAATAAGTGTTCAGGAAGGAATCAAGAATGTGACCATTGTAAGCAAGAAAAACAACCTACAGATGGACTGCGTCGTGTTTGCAGATGACCTAGTTATAATCAGAAAATATTGAAGAAGCCAGGCGTCAAGTTTCGAAATACTAAGCATTTTGGCAGCGAAGGTCGGACTACTGGAAATACCTTTTGAGAAAACAAAATTTACGACCAATGATGAAAATACCGCAAAAATTGTTAAAGTTAAGAATGGAATAATCGAAAGATTAGAATTTAAATATCTGGTGAAAATTATCGAAAGCGGTAGATAGAAAATCGATGCAGGAACGAAAACATAGATTGGAAATGGCTTTCTAACGAACAAGAGGCACATATAATAAAAAGTCGATATCCAGAAATTCCAAAATAAGACACTGCAACACTGCCATTAAATCACAGTGCCTGTACGCAGCCGAATGCTTAAATTTGACCTCTAACCAGGAAAGACGGTAATTAGAAGACAAAGGTAGGAAAATAAACCGAAAAATATTGTACCCTTGAGAAGGTAAGAATACGGAAAATTAAAAAGTAACAGAGAATTATATGAAACAATAGAAAAGGTTACCGACACAATCAGGAAAAGAAGGGTCGCCTTTTATGGGCACATAAAAATAATGGACAACAACCCTCTTACCAAAAAGGTGTTTGACTACTTTGACAAACAAACCGAAAACTAGAGTGTCGTTAATGGTGCAAGTCTAAAGGGATGTGGAACATATGGGAATATCTGGTGAAGAAATCAAAGATAGAAGCAAGTTCAGACATAGCATCCAATCTTTTCAAAGATTCCATGAGCCTGTGACTAAGAAGTCAGAGCGAACGTGGACAGAAGAAAGAAAGAAAGACACACTGCAAAAAGAATGTGAAAATATTGGACAAAAAAAAAAAACAACGGGCTTTCCCAAATTTTACATGTTCAAAAAATCAAATTGACGTAATGACGATTGGCCGTATTTCGACAATCTTTCTCATATTAGTAGATTTGTCTCGTCGATTGGTTCGCCCCGCGTATGTAACGTAAACTCTGACGACGACGTCATAGAACTCCGTATATTCTTGGGCTAAAGTTCAAAAACCTTACACTTTCGAATTATTCAAATAAAATTGAAGGAAATTACGGCGGTCGCCTTTGAATAAGAAGTATTTCCGCTTGCTAAATTTGAACACTGCAAACAGTTTTATCTCCTAAATGAAAGGAACTGCTTGAAAATCTAGTTTAAATTATATAATTTCGAAATTTAACGATTTTAATTTAACTCTTCAAACGACGAATTAATTCACGAATTATCGCCGATCCCGCATCGGAACGTATCATTCTTATCATCATCAACGTCATATTGTTCGGCAGCTGTACGTTTATTTTTTCCGTACAAAATGGCCTATTCAAAGCACTAATTATATTTGACGCTGATGGGCGCGCGCACGATGTTATACGGAGTTGGGTACTATCGGCTTCTCCGTGATACTTAATGAATAATTTTATAAACTTTTACGTCGCATGCTAGTTTCGAACCGTCCGACCGGCGAATTGACAAACGAGCATTCTAATACTGGTTTTACCGGAATCATTCCGAAATAGATTACTTTCATTTGAAATGCACCTGTTTTACCTGATTTGTTCATTATCATTAATTATTATTTATATATTTACGTAGTTATGTGTATATATGTGTGAATACCTGTTTGTGAGTATCAATGTGTAAATATGTCTACAGGTGTAATTGGGTGTGGGTATGTGTATATATGATTAAAATGAAATATTATTATTATTTATTTATGTATATCTTTTTTTTTTTCTTTTTTTATATTATTTACCATATGTATATAGTTCATTTTTATTTTTAATGTTTAGATTTGTAAAAGATATCGATAATTTATTTTTCGTAATTAATTTTTGTTTTTGTTAATAATGTGATGACAATCGAATCTGATGTTGTATATGAATTTATTTTGCAGATAAAATGGATTTACGGATTTTATTATGAACTTATTTTCTCGTTTCTGGTAAATGTAAAAAAAACAAACGCATAAATCGAATTCGATTGAATTATTATTTATATCATTATTTTTATTATTACCATTATTATCCGATATTATTTATTTTCAATTATTATTATAAAGATACACGTATAAAAAGAATATAACGATTACAGAATAAGGTCATGAAGTATCTTTTTCACGTTGGTATATGTATACATTGCATTGAGAATTATAAAGATACACGTATAAAAAGAATATAACGATTTCAGAATAAGGTCATGAAATATCTTTTTCACGTTGGTATTACGTTGCATTGAGACCTAAATGTAAGAGTTGATCAAACGTTAAGAAGCCTAATATAAACCGTTCGGAAACTCGCACAAACATATTGTCTATTAATTTTTCACCACAAGCCCCATGACAGTCTGGATGTTTGCGCGATAAAACATATTCGACCGCTCAATCTAGCCTAGTTGTTTTCCAAAAATACAGCGGAGTCTATCGTTGAATGCTAACCTCGTAAAAAGTTATTTAGTGTCCCAGCTCAATAGGTAAATTGTAGTAATCATCGTCATCATTGTCCTATTGTTCGTTACGTCGTGACTAGCTATTGTACACATTTATTTTATTTTTATTTTTTTTTTTTATTTTTTTTTTACAATCTGAACCCCTAGGTCATTTAGCAACATTTTTGACCACGTAATAACGTGATGGAGAAGCACCCAGTGGTGCTCACCCAGCAGCTGCTACCTTAAACAAGGTCCAGAGGTTTATTACGCTTCAACCTCTTGGTGTCATTGGAGGTGTTCAGCAATCTTTGAGCCGAGGTATTAGGATGACCTTCCAGTCTAAGTACATGTCTTTGAGCGTACTGCTTTATAACATCAGTCACATATGGAATATTCAAGTCTCTATGTAGGGTTGTGTTGGTTATGTACCAGGGTGCACCTGTCGTTGTTCTTCATGTTTTATTTTGAAACGTTTGTAGCACAACCCCATAGCTCTATTTCGTAGGTCCAGACTGGCTTTATAACTGCTGTATATACCAAATGCTTATTGGTCAATGATAGAACACTATTCCTGCCTAAGAGCCAATTCATTTTTCTAACCCGTATGTTAAGTTCCTTCTTTTTTTTTGTCTATATGGTGCCGCCGTGTCAATCGACTCTCCAGGTGCATACCTAGATATCTAACACTCGTCTGAATAGGCATTGCGAGGTTATTGATTCTAACAGGTGGAACTATAACCTTCCTATTTGTGAACTGAACGTTAACGGATTTGCTCTCATTAACACCTATCTTACATTTTTTAAACCATTGTTCCGCTCTGTTTAATGCTTCCTGTAGGTTATTACTGGCACTGTTCGGGTCTGTGTTACATGAGAGTAAGGCAGTGTCATCTGCAAAAGTAGCCGCGTGTACATCCCTAGTAATTTTGGAAGTCGGCGGTGTAAAGCAAATACAGTGTAGGCCCCAGGACCGAACCCTGCGGTACACCTGCTAGAACAGGATGAATCTCAGAGCGTACCTGGAAGTACCGATCTTGCATATAAGAAGTAATCAGAAGATATAAATTTGGTGGAAGTAATGATTTCAGCTTTAACAATAGGCCTTCGTGCCACACCTTGTCAAAAGCCTGACCAACATCGATAAACGCCAAACCTGTCTCGTTTCTAGACTGTTTTGCAATTATATTTACTAGCTTGTGCAATTGATCCACTGTGGAATGTTGTCTCATAAAACAAAATTGATGATTACTACGTTATTAAAATCTAAATAGGGGCGTAGCCTGTTTAATATTAATTTTTCCATTATTTTTGACAATACGGGTAACAGAGATACAGGCCGATAAGAGGACACACAGTGTAGGTCCTTCCCGGGTTTCGGAACCATGATGACTTGAGCAAAAACTTCCAATACATCGGGAAGTGGTTTAAGCGAATTATGGCATTACATATATATGTAAGCAACGCTAGAGCTTTTCGAGGCAATTCCTCGAGCAACTTCGCTGTTATCAGGTCAAAATTACGTAGAAAATCAGCTAGCATTCGAGGCAATATTTATATGCGACGCAGATGCGCGCGCATACGATGTTACACGGAGTGGGGTGCCACTGCCGTCTCCGTGATAATTAAGAATTAAATAGCGATGAAAACTTTCTATGTCGCGTGTTGGTTTCGAACACCCAACCGTCCAGTTGACAGTCGAGCACTCTAGCAACTACGCTACCTCGACATATCATAAATAATAATAATAAACTCGAATGATTTTGTTCGATTGCCGTTTATCCCCGCGAGGATTCGACTGGTTTCTGTTACACCTTCCCCGGGGCGTAAGAAACGAGCGGTCCCATATGTAAACGTTTTGAGGCATATTATATTGTAGTAAAAGGAAGTACAATATCGGTTTATGAAGATTTTTTCTTTTTTTTTTTTTTTCAAATAATTCAAATCGTATTACGTTTTTTCCTCTCGTATCATTTCAGATCGGTACCGCGAATTAGCGCACAACAAGATGAAAATCTGACGACCAACCAAGCTGATAAGGTACCAGATTTACCGACCGGTCCGGTACCGCATAATCACGAATGTTGCGAAAGAATTATCATAAATGTAAGTAATATATATATACCGTATCATTTTATGAAACATTTTTGAAATATAAAAACGATTAATTTAATCAATAAAATCAACCTTTATCTGTCTCGAGCGCTGTTATAAATTTAAACGGCGCTTCTAAAATTTCGGATAATATTAAAAATATATATACGTGTAAACGATAAATTAAACTGCGCTTCGGTACGCACGAAAGAAGTGAAACTTAACGAAAAAAAAAAAAAAGTCGCATTAAACTCACGATTTCGTTCAAATTTCGCAAAGAAAACGAACGCACTGCACGCTATGCTTAACTTTACACGGCGACGACTGAAATGTTTTCGTTCTCAAATCTACATCGCATATACATCCTTTGCGCAGCTCGAAGATTTTAACGAAATAAAGGATAGCCGCGCGCGCATGCGCAACAGAAGGAATGCGAAAAATATTATTTCATAATTTCTGTACGTGCTTCGACGTATATGTAAACTCTGAATATACACGTATACGAGTACAGCATGCGGGAAATAATGTAGGAGGCTACACTGTTAGAATAGGCCTGCCTACGTGACTACGATGTCACTACACTCTTCCGAGAGTTCAAAGGAAGAAGAAGAAATCTTCCCACGTGCAACGCGGCAATAGAAGTTTCACTCGGAGAAATTTTAAATTATTTTCGATCGATTATTTTGATCTAGAATTTTTTACCGGAATAATCAGTTATGATGATAAAAAGAAAAGTATCGGATGGAGATTTCGTTAACAATTAAAGTCGATTAATTTAATCGATAACGGATCGTTAAATCGTTCAAATTCCTAACACGCTATATTTTAACCTTTAGTGAACGTGTTGGGTTATTCCGGAGAAAGTAAACAAGAATTTTTTTTTTTTTTTTTTTTTTAAATTTAACCTAATATCTCGGATGAATTAACTATAAAGGACGTGCGTAGGACCGATAGAATCCGTGTTTAATTACTGTTCTAGTACGTATATGCACAAGTTAAACTCTATCATTGCCTACCCCAAAATATTAATTATACAACGGAAACTTCTGCATAGAGTTAGTTCTTTATATAAAGCAATTTCTACCTAGGCAGCTTCGATTATTACTAGGAATTTGCACGTTTACTTAAGTCCTTTTCTAAATCAGCTTCGGTTTTCGAGTTTACAATTTCTTTTCATTTTCGTTTTAATTTATTATAATTTATCTAATTGTAAGAATATTATTACTAATATATATCTATATATATCTATATATATATATATATATATATATATATATATATATATATATACATATATATATATACATATATGTAATTATAAATTGGAAATTCGGCAAAATACATGAACAAACGGTCGAACAAATTTTAAGGTTTTTCGGCAATAGAACAGATAATAGATTTGAAAATCGTGACTGGAACAATTTTTTATTTAATCCGGCGTCGATGCTCGAAAACTTTAGCAGTTTCAAAGGTTCGTTTAATAAAAATCAAATCAACCGTATTTCAGCGAGTATTATAAACATATGAAAAATTATTAATTTGAAATAAAACCATCGATGCGCAATATTGCGCGAGTTGCGGACATATTATTATTATTATAAATCATCTTACAACGCTATCGCATACTTATATACACACACATACACAAATAATCGGACATATAACACTTCAACGTGTTACGACACACTATAATATACATTCCTCAGGAATAAGCGGAATTATATAATTACCTGTATACTATACTTATAATTCGTACAATATTATAACAACACCGCTATATTTAAATGACGTTTGCGCAATTATTAATCTATAAATGTACACATAAATACATACGTAATACATACATGCACGTATATATATATATATATACAGGCGTACAGAACCGATTAAGAATATATTTAGGTGAAGTAAGTCTACAATTAATTACTATATAAACGTTTTTGATAAACGACGCATTTCCTTGAAAGTACACAAAAATACCTATATGGTCATTATGAAATGTACATACATATACGAGTTCCAAAAAAGCATTATAGCAGAGTGAATCTTTACAAAAAATTTACAACGGCTAACCGAAGAATTTATCCGACGAATGACATAATTTTAAATAATGTTCCGATTCCACAGAAAACAGATGTTAAGTATCTCGGTATGTTCCTCGATCAACGTTTAACATGAAAAAACACATATCAGCAAAACGAACTGAATTAAACATAAAGCTAAGGATGGAAGCAGAAAATAAGGAAGCTGTTACTTTCATCACGATACTCCTGCGTAGAATTATCACTGATAAAGATGTTATTTTTGTTGTCCATATATATATATATATATATATATATATATATATATATACATATATATGTAAGTAAATTTAAATGCTGAGAAGTGTACGGTGTGCTTTAGAATAAAAAATCGAGAGTACTTTTGAATCGGACGACGTAAATGCGATTGAATTTAGTTGCATTTCAACTAATATCTGCTAGTAGGTTCCGTTAGTTCGGTTCGATTGAAATTAAGTAATCACATTTCGATTGAAATATTATATTGTGTGTGTTTGTGTTTTTACTGTGTTTATTAAAATTTCCTTCGAATTTAATAATAAGAGTTTAAGAGTGAGTAATAATAATTTGATTTAAAGAATTGAAGGATATGGAACGCAGATAATACTGACATTAATAGGTTTTGTTAAAAACGATTTTGTAAATTAGTCGGATTTTGAAAACGGCGATTCTAAGTTATCTCGAATAGTCGGATTTTGTAAAACACCGAATGTATTCACGTTGTATTAAAATATATTTGATTCATTATTAGGATTCCGAAGTTCGTATAATTACATGATTTATTTCATAAAAATTACAAAAATTCCAGATTATCTTATATTAGTAGATTTTGTTAAATCGACTGAAAAGTCTGAATCTATATCGATATTTAGGTTAGGCTAGAACCGGTTGAAAATAAATCGGATTTTCAATAGTACGTTTCTTAGTTATATTTTACTAGAATAAATTATTGATTTTGTAAAACAGGCGATTACATATAGTCGTGTTGTATTAAAATATATTAAATTTATCGATGGAGTTCTAAAATATGTACGATTATGTGATTTACTTCATGAAGTTCATACAATTCTAGATTATCTGTTATAATACCCTTCGACTGAAATATATTTTTTACCGTTTATTTTAAATACATTTATTTTATTTTATAGCTGTAATTCATGATATAGCTTATTATCATTTTAGAAACGGTGTTACTAATTAGTCGGTTATTACCAGTAAGTACTATTCTTGAAAGAAATTTTGTCATATAAAACTTTTTTTTACGATGAGAACCATTCCCTTGTTTCTACCGTGAAAATCTTCACAATTTCTAAATTGCTACACGAAATTACCTTCGGCGAAAATATCGAGCAATTCTTAATTTTAGGCTGTTATTTTATGAAAATTTAGTTGCTGCTCCATGGTACGTCTCCAACAGGACATTACACACCGACCTACATGTGTAAAATATGTCGCTGAAGAGATTAAATCGGCAATCCGTAGATACTTATCAAGAATAGTACAACATCATCCAAATCCGTTGGCGGCTAATTTACTTAATGATGAAATACCTAAAAGAACGGAAAATAATGATAGATCTGGCTTAAAATGTAATACTAGTCTAAGGCGGTTTGCTAATGGGCAAAACTACCATCTCCTGATACTTACCAACATAAAATCCGGTAGATAATTATTTAAATTAGCTCTGGATTAGAGGGAAATAGAAAAAAAAAAATGTATGAAAATTGTAACATGGATAGAATGATTCTTATTTTGTTTCAAATTGTCTGGTAAAATTTTCTATTTGACTAATTATCGTTATTTTACTACTCGATTTTTAATCGAATATAATTTTATATATTTCACAGTTTTTCACTCTTTTCAGTTCTATTTCGGTACGGACCGGTCGATAGACCATCTAGCAAATATTCGACCCGCGTGAGGCTTATTATATAACTAGGGTGTTTGGGCTTGATTCACCCTGCAGCTACTACGGTCACGCTCCAGTCTCGGTCCGGTAAAAAATTCTCCATGAGAAACAACATAAGCATTCACTGTAGTATCGTCGTCTGTTGGTAGATCTTTCGCAACAATAAGTTATCGGTCCCAACACGCTGCCTCGTGGGATTCTCCTGCTTGTATATAGTGTACTATGATGATACAGCATTTTCGTTGGAAACTCTGAATCGACGATCACTAATATACGATTCTAATCGCGGCAGTAGGCGACTGAACTTGTGTGTATTTAAGGGCCTTGTGCCACACTTTATCGACTGGCCAATATCTAGGAATATATTGGCGAACAATATCGTTTGTTCTGCAAAGCGCTATTGACTTTTAAACTACCCGGTGTATTCGATTATGTTACGATGTTTCCTGAAGCCGAAATGATGTATGGGAATCACCGATAATCGCTCACAATCTTTTAAGGAGTAACTTTTCCAGTAACTAAGATAACGATGATAATAGTGAAATTAGACGATACGATGTAACATCCTCTTCTGGGATTTCCTGGGTTTTTAATCGATCTCAGCCGTCTTAAAACACGATGGGATGATCGTATACATAAGCACGAATTAAATGAATACGATAACGTCATAATGTGCTCTTCTTGGACAACTGCTTAAGTAAACTCGGCGGAATCTTATCAATTCCCGCGGTGATTTTTTTTTTTAATTAATTTTTATCTGTATATTATGGAATGAATACGAGAGGGCTACTTATAAATTAGGCAGATTAAGAAGTAACGTAGGGATGAGTAAAATTAAATAATGATACCGGAATCTAAAATATAGGAGTTATATACTTCAGCATTTTGAAGAGTTAAAAGAAATGCAATATTTATAGGAAACAGAACTTTAAGGCTGTGAAAGAGCTTGATAAAATGCAACACGAAAATTACTATGATGGCAACGCTCGAGGATAACACGATCCGCATCGGCCACTAAATGGGTATCCGTAGGATGAGAGCAAGTTTTAACTTGTGTAACGAAGCAGGAAGGCGACTACTGCCGAGTAGTCTCAGTCGACAAATGGTAGTAATAAAACCGCGCAATTTTAATATAGAACCATGGATAATGTCGGGTTAAATGAACTTACATCACGTTGTATCGTCTTCATTGCTAATTTCAGCGTTGCCATCGATAACGTCTTATCGCTGATTAAGGTTTTCGAATGATGCCGTAGGTAGCTGCCGGTTAAATCGAAATTATACGATGTTTTTTTTTTTACTTTTATACCCGTAGCTTCTCGCATAGGTTACTTTGTATTATTAACAAATTGATAATATTTATTCATTCCTTATAGGTAACTTTTTATCATACACGTAAGGTTTCGCTATATTTAATATTCGATTAGGTTTGCTTCTAAATTAGATTAAGTATATAAATAATAAATTAGTAAGAGCGAGATGTTGTAGCGAATGATAAACGAATAAACTCGTTGTAGTGAAATTAAAGTTTTCGTCGCGTGACACCGTAGTTAGAGCGGCCATATAAAAGCGAATTAATTTATTTATTTACGTTCGAGCACGCCCCCGCAACTTCAAAAATAAACAGATCGACTAGCCTCGATTGTTCTTGTACTGATGCAGAGTTGAAACCGTACTCAAATGTGTACCTACATAAACACTTGGACATGTATATGTATCTATATATATATATATATATATATGAACACTGCGGCGGCACTGTTTTTATTATAGGGGTGGCCTGGCAGTTTAAAAATTCGAAAAATTCTCACTTTTTGTCATCTACGCGAATTTAGTGATTTTTAACAAATAACCAATGAAGGAGTTTTTTATTATTTTTGTTCATTGTACCGGCATCAAACGTAAACCCACGAATAAAGCGAATAAAAATGTGATTAATCTAACCTCTCCAGCGAGACAATTATATTCTCAGCGACGGTATCGTCAAAGTTGGGGAGCACTTACCGGGTTATTCGATTACCATATACGTAAGTTTATTATTCTAATTTTTAATCGATATTACGAATTATCGATAATCGTTTACTCTCGTTATTTAAATTATTTCTTTTTCAACTTATCGGCGGAAGAGCAACTCTGCACCATATCTTTTTTTTTTTTAAGTTTAGATTGTGGAATGTAGTGATTTTATTTATACTTGATTACTAAAAATAGTTGAAATCACTAAATTTATTTAATTATGCGAAGCTTCTCGGCATTTACGCCATTGTCAAGCTATATACAATTAAAATTAATTATATAAAAACATAAAATATTAATTTAAAACTAAGTTTACAATTTTACACAAAAATGAATTATAAATCCAATTCATTTTTGTGTAAAATTTTAAACTTAATTTTAAATTAATATTTTATGTTTTTATATAATTAATTTTAATTGTATATAGCTTGACAATGGCGTAAATGCCGAAAAGAAGTTTACAATTTTACACAAAAATGAATTATAAATCTAATTCATTTTTGTGTAAAATTGTAAACTTAGTTTCAAATTAATATTTTATGTTTTTATATAATTAATTTTAATTGTATATAGCTTGACAATGGCGTAAATGCCGAAAAGCTTCGCATAATTAAATAAATTTAGTGATTTCAACTATTTTTAGTAATCAAGTATTTTTTTTTTTTTTTTAGATCGTCTTGTAGGATTGTCACGCAGCGTCAAATAAATGCGTTCCATGTGGGTTAATATTGCAACTTTTTCATACCGGTTTATGTAAATTTCATCGACATATGTTAGGTACATTTAGGTGATTACGGAGGGTTACGTATTTTACGAAGTATTCTCGGTCATTTGTTGCTACGTTCTCAATACATCGATTATAAAGACAGTTCCGATATAATTAATTTTTTCAACGAATTTTATAGAAAACTAATTTCACTACTGGTCGTTATTATTCGAAATGTGATCTTTGTTCGAAATTTCAATATAATTTCGGACCCGTTCTTGACATCCCCCTAAATTAGTGTTTTTACATCATTTTATATATATATATCGCATTATATTAGTATATTTTGATATTTTATTTGTATGTTAAAATGGTTTTGTAGCCGGAAAGTTTTGCGATTGTTTTATAAAAGAAAAAAACAAAAAAAAAAAAAACCCGTTCAGTAACTTGAACTCCTCTCTTGTCATTTATTCATGCAGCTCGAATACAAATGATTTTATCGGTTTTAATTAATTACCGAAGTATTTTACAAATTCGATATTTCTTAATTATTCTGTTAATTTGTATCGCATATAATTTCGCGTTTTAATTGCTCAATTGCATATAGTTAGGCCACTTTCATTAATTTTTTAATCCTTTTTCTCGCTTTCTAACTATTTGAATCCGTTCATTTATCAAACCTTGGAAGAAAATTTTTGGTATGATTTTCCCATATCTTATTTTAAAACGCTTAAGTAATATTCGCAAAACATCGGGACTATATATACATATATATATATGCATAAAATAATGGTTACCTTGATCACGATACTCTTACGTGGAGTTACGACTAAATGATGATGATACATATATATATATATACGTTTTCATAACATTAAAGATAAATATAAAATTGTCTTTAAACGCGCGTTTTACATTAAATAATTATGTCGCTTTAGTATAACTTTACACTGTTTTGCGTTAACTAGGTTTTTTTTTTTTTTTGAATATATGAATTATCTATTTAAATATTTTACCTGAAAAAATTCACGATTCGATATTAATATTATTCTTGATAAAAAATATATTTATACGTTTACGAATTTCTAAATCTATAGGGTAAATAGTATATATAGTATATTTATATTTATTTCAATACAAAATTTTACAAATCATGAAGAATTTATATGTGCATACTCATATGCTAAATATCCATGAAGTTACCTTAGCAGTTAAATACAACTAAATTACTTTACAAAACCAAAGAAATAACACAAAGAAAATAACAATAAAATAGGAAAAATTAAAAAAACAACAAAACTATTAGCACTCGTATATTAAATTTAGTTTAACTTTGTATATAAATAAATAAAAATAAAAATTCGTAATATCTGATCGTATACATTAGAAATCTGTACTTTAATAGGACGATGCTTATATCTAGTGTAACCTGAGATCAAGCGTACTATTAATATCCGATTACTTGAAGTTATTGTAATGATACATTTATCATAAAATTTCTTCGATAACTTATAAATATGATCGTAAGTATGAGGAATATTTTGAAATGCGTGTTATTTTAGTCCATCGAGAGGAGCATTTAACGATATTCTGCAACACGGGTTTTGCATTACCTGGAATTTACCAGACAAGCGTAAGCTAAGCTAGGTCTTATGTTAGTAGTGTAACTTAATTTCTTGTTTACTGAAGAAAGATGAGTAATTGAGTAATTGAAAATTGGTACAAGTATTCGAATGGATTTTTTCGCATCACCGATAGATTTATTAGTGTGTGCTTTGAAAGACGATAGTCTAGAGTAGCTCCGAGATAGTTAACCTGCTTCTGCCGACTGATGCATTTACACTATTAATAGTAATATCAGGCAGAGAAGCAGGAAAACCTCTATTAAACGGTATAGCGTGCGATTTGTCGGTATTTAATTTTAGCCTCCAGCTTTTATGGTACTTGTAAATAGTATCTGCCGCTTTTTGTAACCTATTGTTGATAGTATCAGTTCCGAACGACGTGCAAAATAAAGCCAGATCGTCAGCATAAAAACCCGCGTGATCGAAGGGTATATTAGGAAAATCGTTTAATTAAAAATAGGTAAGGACCTAAAATACCTCCTTGCGGAACACCTGCAAAAAAACAGTTTTGTGTTGATTGTAAATGTAGGCGATGAATGTAAAACGTTCTTAAATAGGACCTAATCAATTTAACGAGATGATAAACCGAATTTTGATTAATTTGTACAAAATCCCATTGTGCCAAGCTGTGTATCAAAGGCTTCCTCAATATTAATTAACAATAAACCAGTGTGCTTATTAAGGATAAAATAATCGATAATGAAATCAGTTATTCTGGCAACTGTTGAGAATAGCCCTAAAAGCGAATTGTTCGTTTTTGAGAATATTGCGAGTCAGATAAGATTGTAACCGGTTTAGTATAATTTTTTCGACGACTTTACTAAAAGTACATAATAAGCTAACGGGACGAATATTACGAATATCACTCTAATATCTTTACCAGGTTTCGGGAGAATAATAATCTTTGCTATTTTCCACTTAGTCGGAAACTTAAAAATGCTATCGATTAATTTAGTAAGATAAACTATCTACGAGGAATTAACCATAAGCAATAACATCAGCATACGACACTTTATTAACGATTTATAATACATTTATAAGTTTCAGCTGGTGTAACGAAGGAAAATCTATACGAAGAATATGTAATTAATGAGTTTTTCACGCAAGTAATGAGCCCGCGGAACCAAATCATCACAAAGTTTACTAGTGCCTGAGAGGTGAGTAGCGATTAATTCTAGTTTGTCAGTTAGTTTATAAATGAGTTAATTGTTATAAGGTTTGGTTAGTGGGGCTAGCGGTAAATTCTGCATTGACAATCGGTTACATACTATCCAAAGAGTTATTATTGTTTTTAGGCGATAAGGTAGATACGAATTCCGGGTATTATCTAAAAATTTAATAAAAACCAAGAAATTTGTGCTAGAATTAAATATTTTAGACCTGACGTTAACGTAGGCGGGAGTGAATCTCAATCTAGCGATTTTGAATTTATAATAGTTTTTAATAGAGATAATTTTAACAACACCGCGTGCGATATTACTTCTGAGAATATTTTGCTGGAAACGTGATTTTTTTTTTAATAGTTAATTTTGCAGAATCTAATGTAATTTTTGTTAGGTTAGCAACAGCAACATTAAAAGAACGAATACAGTCAAATGTGTCGGGCAAATATTAGTTCCTTAAATTTTTTCCAATTCGCATTTTCGAAATTTAAAATTTCAGGTTTATTATTAAATGAACTACATTTATGAGTTGTCATTACGACATCGTGAAATTTCAGAAGACAAAGAGGAAATTGGAATAGGAACAGTGATACTATTAAAATTTTTAACTAAAAATCTAATACTCTCGGAATTTGACTTCCGATAGGAAATACGTAGGATCGATTGAGGATAATATTTTAAATTTATATTTAGACGATGCTTGAAGTAATGTATTACCAGCAGCATTATTATTGTAACATATGTTCTATGCTTACTATCGAGATCGCCTATTATAATAATAAAAGCATACAATCTGCATATTAGATCTAAATCATAGTCTAAATACTTTGAAACAGTAGGGTACCACCGATGAGCGCAAAAAATATTAACGATAGATTTACCTAATTACAACTAAATGTCTAACGAATCTAGACATTTCAGCGGTAGTAAAACGTCAAAGTGCATTTCTAACTATTAAAGCAATTCCACCACTACGTCTCTTATTGTCATATCTGTTAACGTGATAACCGTGTATTTTAAAAATACAATAATTTGCTGAATTTGGATTCGCAAATAGCGGCTACATAAATTTTGATACGCAGAAAGAAGACGAATGAATTCATTTATTTTTGGAAAAAATGAATTAGCGTTCCATCTCTAACTAATGTGATTTTAGATCTATCATTTTCCATGATTCAAAAATTAAACAAAAAAAAACAAAAAAAAAAACAAACTTAAAATGATAAGCCTTGCATATTCGATTATTATTAAAATTTTATATGAAGGAATCCGCGTTTCTGGATTCTGATAGCTGCTAACATCTTTGAATACTGTAACTATTCTAGTTAAATTTAAATATCTGAAATTATTTATTACTTCTGCAAACGACGAGAACATACTATCGTTTGTAGAATTTGTGGAATTATCGCTAGTGGCATCAATATGAATTGATATCCAGTAGCTAGTGGTTTTATATGCTTTAATCATTTTAATTGCAATTTTTCTCCGAAAAGATCTTGTCAATTATATAAATCTTTTAATTTTTAACGCATTTCGTAATAAATGCTACTGTTGTAAGTTAAGATCGGAATTATTACCGATTTATACAATATTAATCCTTTTTCATAATTTAACGTGTTCTTATTGTTTTATCTATTAAATATGGGCAAAAACTTACTAATTGTATTCTATACGTTACGGAAATGCTCGTAAAATTTTAAGTTTTTTTCAATTGTTACCCTCAAATATTTTACGCTCGTCATAAACTGGATATCGATGTTGTAATTGACTGTTTTTGAATTTTTTATCGAACAACCTATGTTCAGATTTCGATATACTAATATTTAAACTATAAAACCATTTAAACATTTTTCAACTTCATTTTATGTACTGCATATTTTTTTTCAACGTCTAATTCATCCTTATCCGCTATTATCATAGCTATATCGTCGATCAACGTTATGATTTTAACATTTCTGGTAGTTCAATTTTATATATTCTTGAAGAATAAAGACCCAACACCGAGCCTTACAGTACCCCCGTGACCGATGAATATTTTTTGTTGAACGTACCGATATTTACTAATGTAAATCTGTTCTGAAAATAATGATTTAGTATATTTAGCAAATTTTGATCTAGAGCAAATTTTTCTACTAACATCATTAATTTTGTTTATATTTAGACTGTCGAAAGATTTAGTAGTGTCATACCTTATACACCTTATCTTTGAATTTGTTGATTGTTTGTATTACTTCGAATACGGCTAGTTTTGCTGACCTATTTTCTAAACTATCATATTGGTCTTTGTTAATTAATTTTTTTTCTAGATTGAATTTCTTCATTTTCAGAAGTATACACTTTTTGAAAACTTTGTTTATTTTTGAAAGTAAGGATATTGCTCTGTATGCGCTTGATTCACTTATTATTGGTTCATTGCATTTTGGTGATATAACTGTATTTGATATTCTCCATATTTCTGGAAGAAAATTTAGTCGAACAAGTACATTTATCACTTTAGTTATTACTCCCGATATTTTAATATTGAAAATTTTAAGCAATCCGTTAGTTACCTTGTACCTGCGGATGTTTCATTAA
The DNA here is from genome assembly GCA_032883995.1 of Coronaproctus castanopsis. Taxonomy (NCBI): domain Eukaryota; kingdom Metazoa; phylum Arthropoda; class Insecta; order Hemiptera; family Monophlebidae; genus Coronaproctus; species Coronaproctus castanopsis. The sequence goes on along the minus strand of CM065054.1, from coordinate 104,992,749 downwards.
GTTTTTTTGTAATTATATTTACATTTCATCATTTTTAACTTGATGTACCAGCGTAGTTTCATTAAACGTTGTATAAATAGATTATTAACGTTTATGTAGAGTTTATTGCAATAATAAGTAAACTTTATCCTCATCTGTAATGGCGTATTTATCTAGTGTCGGAATTTCAATTTTTTTATTTCTGTTTAAAGATATTTTGTACGTTATACTAGAAACATATATATATATATAGACATATGAATGTATGTATATCATTATATATACTTAGGGCATAATAGTACGTCAGAAATTTAAATAAATTAAATAAAAAATTAATAAAAAATGTAATAATAAACCGGTGGATTAAATAAAAGGCGTAAAATACGTGTACAATCTTATTGTGTATTAGTGGAATTCGTTTTCGACAACGGTCTACCGACAAAATTGATCAAAAGTCAAAAAAATTTAGAATGAGACAGAAATAGTTAGGAAAAGAATACAGATAAATGTGGCGTTATAACATATATCGATTATGCCTATATTATCGACTATTGGGAATTTTCAGTACACGCACATATATATATATATATATATATATATATATATATATATATACATATATGTGTATAATCAGATAGATAAGAAATGTGTATATATACATTGGCTGAAATAAATAATTCATATGATTAATAATCTTTATAAATTAGAAGGCGACAACGGCTGTGTATGTATATATATATATATATATATATATATATATATATATATATATATATATATATATATATATATGGAATTTACAAAATTGAATATTGAAATAAATTCTATATATATATTTAATAAAATAATTTTTTAATAAATTCGCTACATACTGAGGAATTATAAAACAATAATTAAATTTAATAATTAAATTCAATAATTAAATTAAATTAAATAATATAATAAATTCTCGATAAAGCGGTCGACTGCGCGAATTTCAATCCTTAATAGTCGATTAATTATAAATTCTAGCAAAAATTTGCGACCAACGACGAATTTAAATAAAAACTTATTAAATTGGCGTTCACGAAATTATAAATTCACGATAAATTGGCACATGTGACGGAATAAAATATAATTATATTCAATAAATTTTTAATAAATTGTCCATTCAAGACGAGATTTGGCTGAAAAAACGTCGTTCGTAGAATACATAGTAAATCAACATAATATAAATAAATTCTTAAATATATATATAATATATATAATATATATATATATATATATAATATATATAATATATATAATATATATATATATAATATATATTATATATATTATATATATATATATATATATATATATATATATATATATATATATATATATATATATATATATATATATATATATATATATATATAATCGGCCTTTTTCTAAATTTTAACTTGCTTTATAATGGCCGGAGATACGAAAGGATAATTACATTAAAGAGAGAAGGTTAGATTACTAAAGGAAAGTTTGTAAGTTTAGATTCAGCGGCTGATAATTATGTACCGCAAGACTTCGGTTATTGACGTCGTAGTTTCAACAGAAAGACCGGGAGCTAAGTAGGAAGCACGAGATAAAAGAATGAGCCCAATTGCCAGGAATCCATTGTAGGGGGAACGCAGTGGTGTATTGTAGTTTAGAAATAGATGTATATGAGTGAGTGTGTGTGTGTAAAAATTGTACGTCTACAACTTATGCGGACCAGAACGATTTCGTGGTTTAGTGAACCACATTAGACTTAAAAATTTTACAGTTGCTCGAGGGTGTTTTCGTCCGTTACGTGCGGAATTCGTAAAGGTCATAAAGACTACATAGTAAGTTTACCATTTTTCGGTGTACCTAATTCTTGAACGTAAATTCGCCATTGTTCGATATAGTTAATTCTAGAATTCGTATTTTTATTTAAACAATTTTTCTTTAAACTAATTATTTAATTTTTTTTTTTTTGTTTATTATAATTAACGATAATTACATTTTGAGTTTACGTTGGACTCGTGTTAACCTGATCTTTGAGTCGTATTTACTAATAATTAACTTTTATACCTTAATCGTTTGGTCTACTTCAATTAGAAATTAATTTTCTGATGGGTCATAATCGGACTTCCAGCTTCATTCGGGATACGAATGAAGTAACGATTGCCTTGCATTTATGGCATAATCGTTTACACATTATTTAATTTTATTATTATATATTTTTGCGGTGTATTAGTGGTCGAATAGTAAGTCCTGTATATCATTTAGAATAAATTATAGTTTTATGTATCGCCTAAGTATATATACTGTACACTAGATATGTTCTTAATAGACACCGATAGGTTTAGTCACCAGTGCGGAATTTATTTAGATATTAATATTGACATATTAAAAAAGCTAAGAATATATAGATATTATTTTTAGTTAGAATGGTTGATCGTAACTTTTAGGATAAGTTACTTTCTCATGACGTCGTAGGCGCAAAGTGAACGGGCATTATTTTTGTTCACTGTTAGTGTTCTATTTTTATTAATTGGTTTCGAAATATTTAATTTTTTAATTTGGAAAAATGTGGAGGTTTTTCTGGTCTCGATTTGCTAATTGTTTATTATTTCAATTGTCATTTGCTTTCCTAAGAGATTTTAATGTTGGGTGAAGTTTCCAGGTCAGTTATGATATTGTCTGCGTTTAGGAATTTTACGTTGTTGACCAATTTTAAATTTTTGATAATTCTGTTCGATGTAATTATTGCTTGTCCAATAATGAATAAGGAAAAATGACGTTTTCAATTACACCGACAGTTGATGAAGGGACACCTTTGTATAGGTAAGATATGTTTAGAATCAATTTTCTTTGTTGTATTTTAACGGATTTTAATATTTTCTTATTTTGTAGCGCAGACGCACGACCCATAGGCATAAATCGATTGTATCAGTCCTTTATATAGGATGTTGTTTTTTTTTTTTTTTTTTTTTTTGTTTGTGGGCTCATTGATGCTAGGTAATATTTTACGTAGTTTATCATATAGATTACTACGTTTCACATTTATTTGCCTTTAAGTGATGAAGGAAGTTGAGTTTATGATTAATTAAAATTCGCAGGTATTTCATTCTATCAACTAACGGTATATAGATTGATCTGAAATTAGATTTAATCTTCCAATTTCATTTTCTATTTTAACATTACCGAGTATCATAAGCATTATATTTTTCTGTAGCAAAGGAAAGCCAAAGTTCGATATCTTATTTTCTAGTATTTCACAAATTCTTTCCACCTTCTTGTTAAGATCGTATTATCGCAACCACCTTTAATTCATCATTACTTATTATTAAATTCAATAAATAAATAAATTAACTATTGCCGTTATATTAACAATTGTTCGTTCTATGTATAGGAGATGTCTGTTAATTATTTAATTTTTTCGAACCTTTGTGTTGAAATACATTTTCAAATATTCGACGAATGTCGATCGTGTCACATTCGTCAACTTCGATCCTTCTACTCATACTGAATCCGAAATGTATCTCGACATTCATTTATTATCGATAATGAAAGAACAGGGACGCACCCAGGATTTGTGTCTCTCTCACCCCCCCAAAAAAAAAAAAAATCAAAAATTCATAATAAAAATGAATAAAATATACACAGGTAGCAAAATTCGACAGACAAAATAAACTATAAACAATTACGAACAACAATGAAACAAGTATTAACAACAAAAAAACCCACTGGTCATGCGGATCAGATTCAAATGCCGAATGGCCAAACTAACGGCCATTTTTTTTTCTTTGCGTCGCACAGTCAGCTAGATTTTCAACGTCATTAGCAGGACCGAACACACCAAGGCCATAATTCCCCTAAATCGGCATTTCAGCACGAGCTAGGTCACCGCCGTTTTTCAGATAATCATAATAAACATCTTGCGATAATAATCATAAACAACTTACAATAATAATAATAAACATCTATCAGAAAAATAATTTAAAAAAATGAAAAACATGGAGAGAAATATAATTATTTTGGTCTGAAAAAAATTAATATTTTTTTCAGGTTATGTATATATACATATATATATATATATAAAACAATATGTTCCTTTTAGGTTTTATTCTATATTTTATATATATATATATATATATACATATATATATATATATATATATATATAAAATATATATATATATATATATATATATATATATATATATATATATATAAAATATATATATATATATATATATATATATATATATATATATATATATATATATATATATATATATATATATATATATATAGTATGTATGGGTATGTTTCCTTATCCTTCTCTCTCCCTCTCGCTATCTATCTATCTATCTATCTATATATATATATATATATATATATATATATATATATATATATATATATATATATATATATATATATATATGTGTGTGTGTGTGTGTGTGTGTGTGTGTGTGTGCGTATATACATGGGTCTGTACGTACTTGTCAGATGTGTGGATATACGCATACATGATTTTCATATGTATTAAACATTACGATAGTATACAAATTTCAATTATTTTTTTATTCGAATAGTGTGTGAATGACAATTTATCTTTTTATTTATAACTGATTTCACATAAAAATATTTTTAAAAATCTAATAAAGAAACACATGATCATCCTTCTCTCAGACGTCTATATATATAATTTACTTATATTTCTATCAGTATAACATAAAATGTTTAAAATAATCGTGAATAATTTTTATTTTGCTTGTATCAGATATTTAAATTATTACCTTAATAACCCGGTGATAGATACAAACTTATTAAATAAAGTTGCGTGTTATACATTTATCACATCTTATGCATATAAATGAGGTTTCTTGTATTTACATATTTATATATATATATATATATATATATATATATATATATATATATATATATATATATATATATAATATATATCAGACATCTCAGTAATAATAAATTCGTATAAATTTTTTTACATACACGTTATGTATTGATTAATTTAAAATAACCTATATGGAAATAACGTTCTGGAAATTTGGGCCTGAATCCGAACAGACCAATTGTTATTCGAACGAATATTGCAAGCTTACAAATTTGCTCTTTACTGCAAATACGCTGGTAACTGTAATTAAAATATTAAATCTCGAGCAACGTTTCAATTTACGGTATCGGATGTTTCAGAAATATTTTGTAATCTATTAAAAAATTATTATCAGGAAAAAATTCAATCAAAAAATTCCCATATTCATTTCTATGCGCTGTGTACGTCTTTAACCCTTTTGATGAGCATCGCCGTTCCTGAACGTCAGATTGTTTTTTGTGCCATTAGAAGAAGTGACGTTTCTGAACGTCATCTACTTTAACATCAAAGAGCACCGCCGTTTTGAAACGTTTTACTTCTATCGGGTGTGTGATTGGTCATTCTTCGCAATTTTTGCGCATTCCAATTATTTTATCATCACATGGTCAATTGTTTGGTGCTTTATTCTCAGTAGTATTTTATCCTGTGTTGTGAACTGATGTTTGTTTGTTTGTTTTCATTTGCATTTTTTGTGTTGAATTAGCTGTGATGTCGAAAATACTATCAAATAGTGACATACATGAAATAATCTCGCAAGTTTACTCAGATTATGAAGACCGCGATGAAAGTGATTCAGATGAAGTAAGTGATGTTGAATTATTAGATGTAGCGATTCCAAATAGGAATCCAATAAAATTGTCTTGGACAGAAAGAGAAAATTTCAAACCTCTATTAAATCCATTCAATAATAATAATTCTGGAATACAAGATAATGCCGATTTATGTGATGAACCAACAGAGGCAGACTGTTTCAAGTTATTTTTTGATATTGATTTAGTGCAGCATATAGTTGAGGAAACTAACCGTTATTTCACATACGTTACCAATAACTCTGTAGTATCTGAACACTCAAAACTAAAAATGTGGACTCCTACTTTTGTATCTGAAATGTATACATTTCTAGCATGTGTGATGTTCATGTCTGTAATAAAAAAAAACCGTATCAAGGAATATTGGTCAATGGATCCTTTGATTTCAACACCATTTTTTACGAAGATCTTTTCACAAAATACGTTCACACTCTTGCTGAGATTATTGCATCTCTGTAATAATAATCAGTTGATTGGTGATAATAATGTGCTGTTCAAATTGGATGTAATAATTCAGTCAGTAAGACAAAAAATGAAAAAAGTTTTTTATCCATTCGGAAATTTATGTATAGATGAATGTATTATTGTTTGGAAAGGTAAATTATCATTCAAACAATATCTCCCGAATAAACGTCACAGATTTTGGGGTAAAGTTGTTTATACTATGCGATTGTGAAACAGGATACATAATAGATTTTATAGTTTATACGGAGAAGTCAAATTATCAACCTGACCAAATAAATAGTGATTTGTGAATCTCCGGAAATATAGTTCTACAGCTTATGCAGACATTAATGAATAATGGGCATATACTTTACACTGATAATTCGTATAGCAGTCCAAAATTATTCCAAATCCTTCATGATAAAAAGACAGGAGCTTGTAGAACTGTAAATCCTAATCGGAAAGAAATGCCAAAGTTTAATAAAGTTCCTAAAAGAAACTGTTCAACAAAAAATACTGATGTTTTGTTAACAGAGAAGTGACATGATAAGAGAGATGTACGAACGTTGTCATCAATGCACTCGCATAAAATAGCTAAAACTTCAAAACCAAATTGGGAAGATAGATCCTATACTAAAAGTCGTTCACGTACTGATTCACAAAATATTAAGAAATTATTGAATCAACTTTCGATTTTAGTTCGATATTTACTAAATAAACATAATAACGAAAAATTTAGTAAAATAATTTCTAATCTTTCTGTTAAAAATAATAGCCTTTGGAAGGTATGTAAACAATATACACAACACCATGAAGCACTTCCCCCAATTCATGACCCTCATACTAACACATATGCATATAATAATACTCATAAAGCAGAATTGCTTGCTGCACGCTACCTTGAGGTTCACAGCAGAAATATCCATTTAGCTTCAAGCTATCAGAAGAACAAGGTACATAAAGTTGTCAGCAGATTTATCGCATCAGATAACAACTAATATTAAATTAACTTCTCCCAAAGAAGTTTTTACATAATCAACAAAGAAGAAAAACTCGGTAGGTCACGATGGTATCCAATCTACCGTCATTAAAATGCTACCTCAAAAAGCCATCGTCCAGTTAACTAATTCGATTAACGCAATGTTTAAATTTGGGTACATCCCTTCTAGTTGGAAAGTGGCTAAAATAATTCCAGTACCAAAACACGGTAAAGATTGCTCTCAGATAGACAATATCCGTCCAATCAGCTTGCTTAGCAATCTTAGCGAAATCGCTGAAAAAATTATTCTGAAAAGATTATGTGACTTCACTAACTCTAATAATATAATACCTAGTAGTCAATTTGGATTTCAACCAAAGCATTCCACAACACAACAGATAGCAAGAGTTGCCGACTCTATCACAGATAATTTTAATTTCAATAAACATACTGGGATGGTATTATTTGATGTGGCAAAAGCTTTCGACACAACCTGGCACGACGGTATTATCTATAAAATGATTGTTACTAGGTTTCCCAATTATCTAATTAAATTGATTAATAGTTACTTAACTAATCGATCATTTTACACCATTATAAATAATGCGAAATCAAGTAGCAAATCCTGTTCTGCCGGTGTGCCTCAAAGGTAGCGTGCTGGGGCCATTCTTATTTACATTTTTCATGCATGATTTCCCGCACATAAATAACATTGAGGTTGCCTTATACGCTGATGACACAGCGTTGTACTGCAGTTCCTACAGGCCAAGTACTTACAATCCGGTGTTGATCGTGTAATTAAGTATTTTTCTAAATTGCAAATTGCTCTTAATCCTTCCAAAACGAAAGCAATTTTCTTCACTCGTCGAAGACCGTTTTTACCGACCAGACTTCATGTCAGTGGCGTTGATATAGAATGGTCTGACCAGATACGCTATCTTGGTGTCATTTTAGACAAGAGACTAACGTTTTCTAAGCATATTGACCATGCATCATTAAAGACAAACAGAGCAATCTGTTCAATTTATCTCATTTTTAAACGTAAATCTCACTTCATTAGGCCTATTTTAACATATTCTTGTCCAGTTTGGTCTTCAGTCTCAAATTCTAGTTTTAATAGACTGCAATTAGTCCAAAATCGATGTCTTAGATGTATCCTCAATGTCCCTGTATACACTAAAATTTCAAATATGCATAGTGCTCTGCAGATACCATATGTAAAAGACTATATCCTCAAACTATCCCAAAAATTTTTCCTCAGTTGTAGTGTGCACCGTAATAATTTACTTCCAGCAATAGGAAATTACGATTCCAGGGAACTAAGTATTAGATATACTAAGTATAAGCATCGACGCATTAAACATAATGTATTATTCTCATAACGTCATAATTTGTTTGCTTTCGTTTCCATTACTTATAAATGATATCACATATTCGTTATATAATTAAACTTATATTTATTATTTTTTAAATTACCGCTTTTCATTTGTGTTGGTTTTTTGTCTGATTTTTCCATCGATACTATTTTCATCTTGTATATTTATTATTTACCAGTTTATATTATTAGAATTTTTAATTTCATAAATGGAGAGGGCATTTGTTTCGGTACATTTATTAAATATTATTATAACTTTTTTAATATAATGCCAAATATACGCGTTTTACATTTTACATTTAAAACCAAATTGGGAAGATATTATGAAACCTGGGAGTGTCGTTGATTATAATGAAAATATGGGGATCATGGACAAAAACTATATGCTCATTTTTTATTCTGACTGTGCTAGCAAAACTGTCAAATAGTATAAAAAAACGTTTTTTCACATAATGGATATGTGTATATTGAATGCATTTGTCATGTACCAAATGAAAATAGGTAAAAAACCTAAGTTCCCAGATTTCAAACTGAATTTACTGCGAAAAATTATACAAGAATTTTCGACTGAAAGGAAAATGGCTAACGCAGGCAGAAAATCAGTGTAATATGGGTTTATGCGCACACTCATGTTTTGAACAATACCACACACAAACAAATTTATAGATGCTATCTATTTATACATATTAAGTATAATTCTAATAAATATTATTATTTTAATTAGTGGGAAATATTTTTGAGCCATTTTTGATATTCCTTTAGGTCCTATATATTTACAATGAATATTTATTATTTGTAATTAACAACATAAATTGAACAATGGAAATAAAAATTTATATGAAAAAAAACATTTAAAATGTTCTTTTAAAGAGTTTATAAAAAAAAATAATTTGATCCAAGAGATCCAAATTGTGAAATGAAATAATGCTCATCAAAGGTTTAAAGAAGTAAACGAAGTTATTCTACTATGACTTTAAATTTAATTAAATTGTTAAAAAAAGTAATATGCTTATTTTAATATATATATATATGTATATATATATATATATATATATATATATATATATATATATATATATATATATATATATAGCATTATATACATGTAAAACATTTCGTTGGTATTATGAAGAAATAAAAATAATCATTCACACATATACATAGTGATTCATGAAACTGTGAAGAAAATTCCAGTGAAGTACAAACAAAAAAGAAGCCGTGGATCTCCGAGGCAACATTCAAACTAATTAATGAGAGGAATCAAATAAAAAACGGGAAAACTAATAACATAACAGATTCAAATAATTATGAGTATCTTAATAAACTAATAAATAAAGAAATACAAAGTGATAGGAACAATTACATAATAGGAATTTGTGAAGAAATAGAACAACACTCGCAAAAAAATGAACCTTATGATCTATATAAGAAGATTAAATGGTTAAGTAATACTTTTAAAACTAGAACGTTGACAATAAAAGATCAAAATGGAACGAAATTAACTGTAAAGTCAGAAATAGCAGAATGATGGCGCGAGTATTGTCAAAACCTTATGTACGACAATGAAATATCAGTGTTAATGCAGGACTTTGAGCTTGAACCGCCAATTAAGAAAGCTGAAATAGAAGTTTCATTAAAGAAACTAAAAGATCAAATGTCGGTAGGAGTAGACGGTAGAGCTGAAGAAATGCTGAAAGCAACGGAAGAATCAGGAATAAAGGTATTGCATATGATTTGTAAAAAAATATGGGAAACTGGCAGCAGCCCAGAAGAGTGGACAAAATTAGCATACGTACCACTACACAAAAAAGGCCCTACAGAAGATTGTGGGAACTACCGCACAATATCATTGATTATTCATACCAGTAAAATACTACTATATGTATTACAAAACCGGCTTAAATACTATATCCTACCACAAATTTCAGAAGAACAAGCTGAGTTTATACCAGGTAGAGGCACACTTGAACAGCTATTAAATATAAGAAAAATAATAGAAAAATTCAACGAATATAACATTCAGGGACTGCTTGGTTTTTTAGATAACCAGAAAGCTTTTGACAACATCAAGTGGACGAAAATGTGGCAAATATTACTAGAAATGGGAACACCGAAGCACCTAATTTATTTAATTAAATAATTGTACTTGAATAATAAAGGTTTTAGTAAACTGGAGAACGAAAAATCGAAAGAGTTTTCAGCAAGAAAGGGAGAGTACAACAAGATTGCTGTATTTCACCGATTCTATTCAACATCTATGGGGAACGGATTGTAAGAAAAAAGGAGGAGAGGAAAAAATTACAAATATTAGATTTACAGACGACACTGTATTACTGGCCAGCACAAAGCAAGAAATGTTTGAATTACTATCAAGAATAGATGTGGTCAGTAAACAGGCAGGCTTAATACTGAATAAATATAAATGTTCAATGCTTATCATTGACAAAGAAAACAGAATACAACAAACACTGACTCTGCTGCGAGATATTGAAATTAAAGATAAATTAATTTATTTGGGTGCATGCATATCCGAAAATGGTGGATCAGAAGAAGAAATAAGGAGACGGTTAGCTCTTGCAAATTTCGGGATTGGTAAACTCAATTGTATATGGAAAAATCATAAGACCTCTAAAACAACAAAACTGTTACTCCTTAAAGTGTTAGTTTTCTCCATAGCGACATACGGCTTAGAAACCTGGACGATTAAAAAATCGATGAGGAAGAAGCTGGAAGCTTTTGAAATGAAGTGATACAGAAAAATTTTAAGGATCCCATGGATGGCGCACAAAACAAATGATTCTGATTTAAAAGAACTGAAAAGACACATGCTAGGATTCTTTGGTCATGTAATACAATCAAATTGACTTTTCTTTCTAATTTCATATCAAGATTCGTACCAGGACCGGCGTATTGATAACCGCCCGGTAAATGAGCCTCGAAAGGTAATTTGTCGATTATATCGTTAATCAGTCCGCTACCTTTTTTTACGGGTAGAATTTGCACGATTTTTTCTAGTCTTTTCTGTTTATGTTCGATGTAACCAGCACAGAGAGCTCTTTTGGCTTTCATAGCGTTTGTTACAAGCCACGCATTAGCTTTTTCAGCTAAATTTAGCGAGTACACGTTTCCACGCTTTATTTTCCAGTTGTAAATCTGCTTTATGTCTGTCCAAATTTTTTGACTTGGAATACGCTATATCGTGATACATGACCGCTTCGTCTAACTTATTTTTAAGTTTGACTTTTTTTTCTAATTTCAAATCAAGATTAGTACCAGGACCGGCGTATTGATAACCGCCCGGTAAATGAGCCTCGAAAGGTAATTTGTCGATTATATCGTTAATCAGTCCGCTACTTTTTTTACGGGTAGAATTTGCACGATTTTTTCTAGTCTTCTTTGTTTGTAATCCATCCTCTTCTTTAAATTCTTGTAAAATGTTTATAATTTCGTTAATTATTAAAGGGTTATTATTACCGGCTTTTACTTCACCATATAATATACACAATCTGTCTAACAATTCGTCGATATTGTTCCAATATACGTATTCTTTGTAATCCTGCGACAGTTTTTCGACGTTTTTTAAAAATATTATGTTTATTTAAAATCGGCTTAATTATGACGTTATATTTATTTCCTATACTACTTTTTAGGCGCGGATTATTCGGGTCATTTTTTTGTTTATACGAACTAGTTTTTAACAAAAGTTCTTCGTATACTTTCAAGTCTTTTTCGTTGTAATTTTTAGGTTTTTCCAATGTTAATAATTCCCATAATCCTCGCGAACCTTCGTACCAGTAGTCGGTATTTAGTAACTTTATATTATCGTTCTCTATAATTATCGGTGTACATAGTCTCATCCTCGATACGTATACCAAAAGTGGAATCTGTCTTTAGATTTTTCGACAAATAGTTTTTCATGTATTTGGAGGCTACCGGACCTAATGTTTGTATAGCTGACGCTGCTATTGCGTATATTTTTGAGGTTCTATACTTTTTTCAAACGAACCAACAGCTAATGGAGCGATAGATTTATCTCGGCTTATTATGGATGGTAATGTATTGGCTAGTTGAGTATGTATCGCTCTTAGAGGTTTAACAATGTTCTTGTACTCCTCCTCGAGCTTTATTTGTTTCCTGATTTCTCCTGTACGGAGTTGTTCGTATTTCTTTTCTAGCTTTATTCCAACGGTTACGTAATCGTCCATTTTAATAATTTATGTTTACACGGAGTCAATTTATACCAGTATTAGCTCGTATTCGATAATAGCGATTATCAAAGTCGTTTTTATTACTCGTTATGTATTTTTATTCGAGATTCGATGATACTTTATTTTCGAGTTTTAAAAATCCCTCGTTAGAAAACATGGTTATACGGGCTTAAATAGTGGTATTATACTTATGCTCTCATCTCTAAAATCGAACAATTTTTCATTTTGATCAACTATCTTAACGGATATGTAATTTATTTCATCCGTATTTACGCGCTAAAATGATAAATAATTAGGTCGTTCGATAATTTTTTCACCAACTTGAACGTTTAAATTCGTAAAACGTGTTATCGTTTAAATTTACGTCAGTTATATTACATTTTATTAAATTACATCTAATTTTAATGTTATTTATGTAGTAAAGATATCTATACGGTCGTTTGAATAATGTGTTTGTCCCGGTATGAGTTTATGTTTACTAAAACCAAGTACACGTCCTATCGAGTTCGCAGTTGTTAAATCCATAATCCATTCCGAATATAATTTTATTTTTACGCTTAATGTATCGTTTAAAACGGTTCTGTATGTGTTTACTCTATATTAAACCTTTATTTGTAACGTACGCTCGTATTCTTTTCTATTAAAACATCGAAAAGAGAAGATACGAAAAAGAAGTATACGCCCCTGTTTCAATTCGATATGCTCGTTCCTTATCTTATCTTATACGTTTTTATTAAAGACCGACCGAAGGTTCGGTTTCGGTTTCGGCTAGTTTCGGCCAAAAAATCGAGTTTCGGCCACAGTTTCGGTTTCGGCCAAATATTAGCCGAAACTTCGGCCGCGCCGAAACTTAGTGTAATTATGACTCATTAATTGTCGCGCGTCGTTCGGCTAACTTCCGGTTATAACTTGTGTTTAATTACCAATATACTTATGGTAAAATTGATACTCCTTTATGTAATGAATGGAATGTTTTAACGAACCTCACAGCCTGTTTGAAATTTTTCTATGAGGCCACACTTGAATTTGATGGCGCATGCATATCAATAGTAATACCTTTGATATCATTATTAAAGCGCAAGCTACAAGTTCAACCCAAAAAGGAAGATGAGATGCTGACAAATATGAAAATGATGGCTGCGACAATGCTGGACCCAAGATTTAAATCGAAATATCTCAATTCCAATGAAGTGGATGCTGCAATGAGAGAAATAATATCATTTTTGACAGAGGATGACGACGACGTAGAGGATCCTATACTTTCTGGTGGTGGAGAAAATGTTCCCTCAGTTTCTAGAGAATTGGTATTGCCAGCTTCCAACCCACAACAAGAAATAGAGAGTCTTTGGTATATACACGATAATATTCCTAAACAGATGCAGGCAACCATATCTGAAGATCAAAAAACTGTTTTGGAAAAAATAATTCAATCTTATCTGTCGGAGCCATTATTGCAACGCAATGCTGACATATATTGTTATTGGAACAGTAGTCCATATCCTACCCTGAGAAAAGCCGTTTTAAAGTATCTTTCTGCTCCACCTACTAGTGTTCCCAGCGAGCAGTTGTTTAGTGCCGCTGGACAAATGTACGCAGATCGTCGGAGTAAGCTGCTTGGCGAAACCGTAGAAAAATTACTTTTCTTAGCGTACAATAGAAGACTTTTTAATTACGAATATTAAATCTAATTTCAATTTATTATTTAATGTCAAATTGTGAATATAACATAAATAATAACTATCTTTGTTAAATATTGCAACTATTACTTTTTATTGTATTTTACATGAGTTAATTATTTGTGTATAAAATACACCAGATTTTAATATACAATAGAAAGTTTAATATGTCTAAATAAGTTTCGGTTTCGGTTTCGGCCGAAACTAACACCGAGGCCGAAGATTCGGTTTCGGTTTCGGTTTCGGCTGAAAATCTTGTTTCGGTCGGACACTAGTTTTTATCTTACGGATTACCCCTTACGTCATACTTATTATTTTTGATTATTATTACTATTAGTAGTAGTATTAGTTTATTCGTTCCCGTTTAAATGTGTTAACTTAAAGGCACTTATTAAAGAACACTAAATTATCTTAAGTTTATATTAAAGCTTAATTACATCTAGCCTGCTTATGTACCGCGTAAACAATGCCGCGCAGTATGCGACCAAGTGGACAACCACAATCACATCGTTTGCCGACAATATCGAAAATTACGAAAGGAAATACTAATAATGCCACATCAGGATCTGACTAAACAGTTAACCAAGACAACTATCGAATACTACAACAAACGAAAGTGACGACAGTTGGCAAAAACCGAAACATGTATTTAAGATTGCGAAATCAGATTCACCCGATAATAGCGTCAAATCAATAAATACTAACCGTAATATCTTCCAATTTCTGACGGACGAGAATGATGATGACGATAATAATGATAATAATAGTGGTAATTGTAATGATAATAATAATGATGCAGAAATGCAAATCACTGATCTTAATGTTAACAGTACAAATGTTTCGCCTAATGTTATAAATCCTAACAAGAATGTTAAGCCGCCACCACCTATAATGGTGAAAAATCTTCAAAATTTTACCAACTTCAGACAATTCTTATTAAGAATACCCGAAGTAGAATTTTCTTTAAAATCAACACTGTCATGCGTGACAATAAAACCGCCAAACTCACAAAGTTATCGTACCCTTATTAAAGCCGTGAAAGAAAATAACTATTTATATTATACTTATTCCTCGGAGGAGGATAATCAACCTTTGCTACCAGCTGAAGGGTTAAGGGGTGGTTGCAGCGGTGTGGTGGTTAGTGGGTGAAATTCTAGCGACAATTCCGAGAGAAAAATTGTACCACTACGACGATAATATATAGGTGACAATTTTTATTCATCCCTGTATAATTAAAGAGTAGTTGACAAATCACCTCATATTGAACCGCGATAAAAGGGGAGTTTTTCGGCGAGGATGTACCAAGTCATCTCATTCAGAGTAGTATTAAAAAACTTACATTGTTCTACTGATTTAATGGAATTAAAAACTGAGCTGGAGTCGAAAGGTTTTAAGGTTGCACGGATTACCAATATTCTTAAAAGTAGAACTAAGCAACCATTACCAATTCATAGATTTGGTACCCTCTACGAAGAATGATGAAATTTTTAGGACCACGAGACTACTAAATACAATAGTGACGGTGGAAGAACCGAAGAAAGATTCGCGATTAAAACGGTGTAGGCGCTGTCAACTTTTTGGTCATACAGCTAATTATTGTAATTTACCCGCTCGCTGTGTAAACTGTGCTGGTCGCCATGACACTAAAACATGTTCGAAAGGTAATGACGAACCTGCAACACGCGCATTATGCAGCGAAAATCATCCAGCAAGCTATAGGGGATGTCATTTTATAATTTATAATAACTTACGTTTATCACATTCTATCACTCAAATAAATAATTATAATAATTCTCATGGAAACTAGTCCTATTACTGTTAAAAAGAATAGATCGTATGCTAATGTGGCAAAAGGTAATGCAGACAACAACTCCTCATGTAAGGCAGTTAATCAGGATGACAGTAATAATAACAGGTCCATCAACAATGGCTCTATTGCTACTACTGTAAGTAACAGTAATTCCAACAATACTGATATATCTCTAATGTTATCTACATATTTAAATGAATTTAAAAGTGTAATTAATCCTTTAATATCCTTACTAACTAAGGTTATTGAAAAATTATTACCTCGATGGCAAAGAAAATAAATAATATTACCCAAGAGTCACTAGTGATTATGTTGTGGAACGCTAACGGTATCGTTCCAAAAAAAAAATGAATCGGAAATTTTCCTCCAACAAAACGCCATTGATGTTGTATTGATAGCTGAAACTCGCCTCGTAAGTAGTCACAGTTTTAAACTAAATAGATATAATACTTACACTGCTCATCACCCTGATGGCACTGCTCATGCAGGTACCATGGTGTTGGTTAAAAGTTGTTACGAACAATATAAGAACTTTTCACGTAGCACAGACGCTTATCAAGTTGTTGCAGTGAATATAGATACACTCGCAAATGAAATTGCAGTAGCAGCTATTTATTGCCACAGTGGATTCATAATACCAGACATCGAGTTTAAAACCATCTTTAAAAACTTAGGAAATAACTTCATAATATGCGGTGGTGATTATAACGCAAAAAACACCAAGTGGGGGTTCACGATTAACTAATCAGTTTGGAAGAAGGCTGGAAAAGTGCATACGGAATAATTCACTTACCATCCTTACACCAATGACACTTATACATAATAGACTTCCAGGCATATTGGATTTGTAATCTGTGGCTTACAAAAGTATAGCAGAGAATGTAGAACAGCTGTTGATCTATCTTCGGATCATGTTCCTGTAATTGCTACCTTAGATACAAGGTGTATATCTATCCAACATGGACTGGTTAACAAGTCTACAAACTGGGATCTTTTTTCAAATATAGTTCAACGCGAAACTAACCTAAAAATTAAAATAAAAAGTAAAAATGATATAGACCTAGCTATTAAAAACTTTACTGATCTAATAGTATACGCTTGTCATAATTCTACAAGTTATAATTCAGACAAATTATCACACAAATTTATTCCAATCGAAATAAGACAGCTGATAAAGAAAACACGAACAGCTAGGAAAAATGGCAGCATAATCGTTATCCATCTTTAAAAAAGCACTACACAATATTACAAAATACACTGAAAATCAAAATAAATCAATATAAAAATGAAACTACACAAAGGTATTTGAAAACAATGAACACTGATGCTTCAGTCTTGTAGTATAACACTAAGAAACTATTAAAACGCGAAAAAGACTAGTTTCACATCAAATTAAATAGTGGTTGGACCAGAACCGACAAAGAAAAATCAAACGCTTTTGCAGAATACCTCAGTTCAGTTTTTATTCCGCATCCTGATATGCGTCGTTCGTGAATACTCCGAATATATAGAAAATAACTTAAACGAACCCTGTTCACCAGGAAAAACAAAAATGTTTACTCCAAAAGAGGTATTCGAATGCCTACGTAAAGTACCATTACGAAAAAGCCCTGGAGTAGATAACGTCACTGGTGAAATCTATTTACGGCTTCCAACAAAGTCAGCTACTCTATTATGCTACATATTCAATGGAATCTTAAGAATTGGATATTTTCCTAAAGCGTGGAAAAAATCGGTTAATGATACATAAACCGGGCAAGCCGCGAACAGATGTATCATCCTATAGGCTTATTAGTTTACACTGCTCATTATCAAAGGTATTAGAAAAATTAATTTTAAGTCGTATCCAGCCGATTATAAGCAGTCGTGGAATAATACCAAACCATCAATTCGGATTTCGCACTGAACATTCTACGGTGCAGCAGTGCCATCGATTGGTTGATGCGATTTCCTCAACGCTGGAGAAAAAGAAAGTATGTTCTGCAGTATTCCTGGATGTTGCACAAGCGTTTGATAAGGTTTGGCATCCTGTATTACTTTATAAACTGAGACAGTTTCTCACCTTCGATTTAGATGCATTACTTTATTCATATTTATCTGGTAGAACATTCGTTGTCAGAATTAATGGAGATTTTCCGGAAGAACATAATATTTTATCATCTGTACTGCAGGGTAGTCTACTCGGGCCTCTTTTATATTCGGTCTACACAGCAGACATGCCGACTAGCAATCAAACCGTCTTAGCAACATTCGCCGATGATATTGCTATTCTTGCATTCAATTCAGAAGCATCGTATGCAAACATCGCGGTACAAAACCATCTGAATAGGTTGGTTCAGTGGGCACAAAGTTGGCGTATGTTGTTTAATCCCAGTAAATGCCAACACGTTATATTTACAAATAAAAAAACCAAGTGCCCGGCTGTAAGAATTAACAACATACAAATTCCTAAAAGTAATTCAGTACGTTATCTTGGCTTGTACATGGACAAAAGGCTCACTTGGCGACCACATGTGGCACACACTAGAATAATCATTATTACTCGTGCGAAATCACTACGTCCGTTATTGGGACAGAAATCGGTTCTAAATCTAATGACCAAACGGACTATCTATCTTGCAGCAATCGCTCCTATTTGGCGGTATGGAATAGAGTCACTACGTCCGTTATTGGGACAGAAATCGGTTCTAAATCTAATGACCAAACGGACTATCTATCTTGCAGCAATCGCTCCTATTTGGCGGTATGGAATAGAGTTGTACGGCAGTACTTGCAAGAATAATCTTAGAAAAATAGAGCAACAACAGTCCAAGATACTTCGTACTATTACGTCTGCTACATACTATGTGTCTAATTTGACACTGCATAAAGATCTCACGATTCCATATATGTCAACGATATACATGTCATGCAGTATAAGAGGTTATTCGACAAATTTGAAGTCAGTAGCAATCCTAATGTTCGCAGAATGCATTCAGACAGTCTTCCAGACAATCCTCAAAGGCGTCTGCGAAGGAGGTGGTGCCGAGATGCAATTCCAATCACTTAATAAATCTGGTCTTATTCAAAACAGGTTTTTTTCATTCTAATTATTGTATTTGACCATTCCTATACTATTCCTACAAATATTTAATTCCCATCAAGTTACTCCTTTCTCTTCCTCATAGTCTAGTATCTTACTGGAGTCACTAGACTAATATTAATTTTCTACTTACGTGATCACCGTTGTTTGCAGCAATTAATGCTGGTATGATGTTAAAAAAAAAATAAAAAAAAAAAACGTATTCGAATTTAACCTAATGACTATTTCCGCGTTCCTAGGTTTTTCGTTTTGTTGAATAAATTCTATTATATCGTTCAATTCGTACGTACCCGTAGGTATAGTAATGTTACGATGTTCGTTAGTTTTCGGTTCAATTACTACTAACTCGTTATTCTTAAAATTTTCCGAAATATTTGGAATACTATTGTACGTTACAAAACTTTTTAAAGCAACTTCGTACGGACGATCTAATTTGATCCCTTGCTGGTATTCGCAACGTATATTAGATGTCGCTTGATTTAACGATATTTGAAAACTCATTTTAAATAAAATTAATTAGCCAATCTCTATACGTAATAGCTAGTTTTAACGCACAATGTACACTCGTATCTCTAGGTTGATCCAGTAAATATGCATGATTTTTATAAAAATAACGCTTACAGCGGTTTATAGAGTAAACTACCCAATCTCTAGCCTTTGGACATCCTATTGGATCCAAGTCGAAAACATCAATTTTATTTCCTAACAACTCTCTTATATAGTTTACTCTCTCCGTTCCTTTGACGTATACTATGCACAGTTTCGCGTAATAATTTAACCGCTTCGTGAAATTCCACGTATCCGTCTTCCAAATTAATTTTGTGATATCTATTAGTCAAAAAATTTATCCGTCCTTCTATACCACGTGTCCGTATACGAGGTGATTTTACCATACAATGAACAATTCGGTCATCTCCAAGAGATGCAATCGCCAGTTCCTTTATTATAAATGTATTTTTAATAATTTTAAAACCTTGGAAATCGATAACGTACGAAAAGTCCTTAGAAGAAATATTTCTAAATCTATCGTTAGCCATCGTATCGTAAACACACATGTATACCGTACAAAGGTCTATGTTAGACTAAATTTTTTGACAACTACACCTACTTATATACTATTTCTTACATACGATTAATCTAAAATTCGTAATACGCGAGTGCTATTATTTATATACTTTTCCTAATGAATTACTCTGTTATTCAGAGGATTGTATACGGCTTTATCGTCCATTATTAACACGAAATGAATCGCTACGTTCGATGGTGTGTTATCTGGCCAATTAAATACTACTTTAATATTAATTAGCGATTCTTTTATAACGTTCCGTTGATACGAGCAATCTATAGCAATAACCGGATACTTTAATACATACATACTATAGTCGACTATAGGATTCATCTCGTATTCGTGTTTGTCGTAATAAGAAGCTTTAAAGTTTTTAAATATTTGATACAGATTAGTGCATTTATTTTCGCTATATTACAAATTCATTCTCTCGGATAGTAAACGTTATTATTCAATAAAATTTGAACGTTTTCTAAATTTAATAAATCGTAAGTCGAAATATTTTTTTCTTTCTGGAAACCTATTAGTACGTACTTGGTTTTCGAATACGATACCGGAATATCCCAAGAAAATTCAGTCGCAGATGAAATCGTTATACCTTGGTATAGCTAACTTCTGTATAGTAGTTCGTAGTCCGTATTATTTAAAATTTCTTTTCTAACTCGCGTTTCTTGCTCGATCGATAACTTTATTTGAGGCATTCTCCATGTTATGTCTCTTAATGTAATGGAATACTTGTCTTTATCGGTCATTGAAATATTCCCTAGTATGTCTACGTTTATAGTCGATCTATAGAACGCCAATTTTTGAGGAATACGATATAGAAAATTCTTGTAAACTTCGAAAAACCCCATTATCGTACTTACAGGTATACATAATGAAAAATGTCCCTTTTCATTTAGAATATTCGTCGAAGAATTTGTAATACGCCAACCGGTATTACTATACTTTAGATCATTTTCAAACGATACTAATCCTTTCATCGTGGTAGAAATACCCGGTTTTCTTATACTATCGACCTTGTTATCACCTAAATAATAATCTATACGATCGAACAAATGTAATATTCCGTTATTGATTACGTTCAATTTACACCCGTTATTTCAACATCTTTTTCATCTTTTAACGTTATTTTCCCAGTTATTATGATCAAACTTTTAAATGGCTGAGTTACGATCTCTTCGTTGTATATGTTTATAGAAAACTCCGTCCTCAACTCTTTTATGTTTTCCGTTATAGACGGTCTATAATCGAAATATTCGAAACTCTCTTTTATATCGCTCATATTGTACTACGAGTATGTAACAAATTCTATGATTTACTACTATAACCTGAAACAGATTTAAGTACTTGATTTTTTAAAAACTATACCTCTATTTATATATATATATATATATTTAAATTGTATTTACTTATATCGTCATTCATTAGTTACCATTTTTGCTACAAAACATAAATACGGGGTATTCGTATTCTCAGTTATAACTTACTTCATTACCCGTATATATAAAATAATGTTTGTCTTCGAACCATATTTCTTTTTTCTTATTTACTTATTTCACTATTCGTAGTGGCATATAGATCCTTACAGGATCAATATACATCGATATCATCTAAATTTGCCTACAAATTGAATTAAATTATTCTATGAAATTGCTACTATTAAGCTAAAACCATCTAAACTGGGGATAATATAATAAACTATATATTTATTCTGTTATGATAGATCTTTGCAACCCAATTATAAAATATCATAAAAAATTATATATATAGTATACACAAACACACACACATATATATATATATATATATATATATATATATATATATACACACAAAATGTATATACACAATATATTATATATATATATACAAAATGTATATACACAATATATAAATGTATATACACTATATTATATATATATATATATATATATATATATATATATATATATATATATATAAATATATATATATATATACAAAATATATATATATATATACAAAATATATATACACTATGTTATATAATTTATTCTCTTAAAAGAGATTTTTGCAACCTAATTATAAAATAAAATATATATATATATATTATTTTAGATTTAGTTTGTAAGGGGATCTATCTGCATTTGATAAAAAAGAATATATGTTAAAAACAAATGATATGAAAAAAGGGTATTTACCTGCTATACATAAATCGACCCAATTAAATTTCCTACAATTAAAAAAAAAACATTCACTTCTGTAACATTAACTGGGAGAGATCTTTTGAACAGACTGAGAACAACTTGACTCTGAGATTGTACAAGGTTTTAATTATCAGGGAATGAAATGAGCGACAGATCTGTGAAGCTAAAGGGAGGAACATCTTTGAACTTTGCTGTTGTACATACACTCATGGATAGTTGCGCCATACTAATTACTTAATTGAAAACACTAAAGACCTTTCTATAAAATTGTAATTACGAAAACGATCGAACTATATAATGAAAGGTTCGTTATCTACTTATATAATCAAATATCAGAAAAGCTTTATTAGGATATTTTAATGAAACGCACATTAATTTAAAAAATCACGTTAAATTAATCAAAAACCGATCACTTCACATAAATCAATAAAGAACGAAAAATCACATGTCGCATCAGTAACATTACATGTAAGATGATTTCCAACAGACTGACTGAATCACTTGAAAATGTTAACTACACAAGCCTAAGATTGCATAGCAATTAATGATTCTATATTATCAGGTGATGAAATGAACGACCAATCAGAGAAGCCGCATGATTCGATGATTCTTATCATTCACTCTGGCCACGCCCTTGTGTATTTATGAAATTTTTATCCTGCAATCACTCAAACGCATTCTATCGTATTATAGTTGAACTAGAAGTTTCTCCTTTTCCCAAGAGATGCATTGTCATGCCAATGACTTCAAAAGCGACTACAAAGAATGACTGCGCATTCTAGTTTTCTCTAGTTGAACTAGAAGTTTCTAGTTTTCCTAAGAGATGCCCTGTTCAGTACCCTTTCGAATGTATGAATTTTCCTTCATTTCTAGACAAAAGAAAAACCATTATAAAAATGAAAACCGTCACAAAGCAAATAATCATTTTTTTAAATAAACTCTACTTCATCATTTCACGCATTTCACTCGAGCCATCTCCTGCAAATTTACAAAATTTCTGTTATGCCCAGCAACATAAAAAATCCTTATGAAGAAAATAAACAATTATTTTTCGTTTCTCGTTCACTTTTATTGGAAAAAAAAATACACATATATATCATCATAATCATTAATTGACGTCTCCATGTAAGAGGTAAGCGACTACTTACCCGCACATTTTTAACACCTTGCGCGTGTGTTGCCCGAAGGCCCCAATCCAACTGTGAATGTTAATGAAAGCAATCTAACCTTAGATAATTATCAATGTATTTATATAAATATTTTCAAAAATGAGATATTTCATCGATAAACATTTTCGTTAATATTAAAATTGCACGTCACGTATAGTGGATGTTGTGACTGAAACGGTTAATGCGATATTGCGATTTTCATTTAATTGTCAGTTTCGACGTTACGCTAATGCTTTGTTTGTTTGCGGGGTTTTCTTTTCACATTTTTCCCTCCTGCGTTATAATAGGTGTACAATTTTCCTTTGTTACCTTAATCATGTGTAAACTATCGCGGTGAGGCCATTTGCGATTGATATCTATAAATTATGTTTATTGATTATATTTTAATTATTTAATACAAGGTTTATTCTACACATTTATCGATTAGCGATTAGAAAAAAAAAAAAATCAAATAGGAACATTACTTTTAATAATTGTCGGTGTCGTATTTTCTCGATAGATCCCGAGTACAGTAACAAACTCTTTATACTGCAAACGTTTTAGTTGCTTCACGCGTTGGCTTAATTTTCTAACGTAAACGTCAGTATAATTTTTTTATTTTTTTTAATTTTTTTTGGGGGTGCCTTTACAGCTTACCCAACGTGATACTGTGGGGAGACTATTTATATTTTAATCGAGGATGCTGACTTCTCTAGAAATGTCGCTATAAGGAGGAATAATTGCAGATTATCTAGATGGAGAAGGGATGATTATACGGAGGTGTAATACTCGAAGAACGTAGCTTGACAAGGTAAAGCTCTGAACGCAACGACGCCACAGCAAACCATTAAAAAAAAAAACATGATGGAATACATCGTATTGAATAATTGTATAGAATATATATATATATATATGTACGTTTTTTTATATCGTTATCGATTCTAATCAATAGTCTCATCGATTAGAATTACAGTTTTCTATGTTTTAATTGCGTACGTTTCGACAGGTAAGCGGTTTACGTTTCGAAACTCAAATACGTACTTTAAATCAGTTCCCGGAAACGTTATTAGGCAATCCGAATAGACGAGTTTGTTTTTACGATCCGATTAGAAATGAATTTTTCTTCGACAGAAATCGGCCAAGTTTCGACGCTATACTTTACTACTATCAAAGCGGAGGACGTCTCAGAAGACCGGTTAACGTACCGTTGGACGTATTCTCGGAAGAGATTAGATTTTACGAACTCGGAGAAGTGGCCACCAATAAATTCCGGTAATTACGTTTATATATTAATAACCGAGCCTTTAGTTTTACTACTTAAAAAATTATTTATTAATTAAATTAAAACGATATATTAATAATCCCGAGTTTACGTTTCAAGCAACATGCCGGGCCCATCATCAGAACTAAACTATGACATAACAAGCTACTCTACCTTAACTATATACAGAAAACTATATATATGACTGGTTTTCAATTGACCAATCTCCACGCTGGATCAAGTCGTAAGCCATATCCTCTCTGTTGAAGTTCTTGAATTTTTCAAACTAAGGCTTCTCTAATAATTCTTACACCTAACCTATCTATGTTGTTTCCTCAAACCTTATTACATGCCCTGTAACCGTTTGATGTTCCGCCACAGCCGACTTTTCGACACGCCCATACTTGCAGTTCGCTACATGTTCCTTAACCGTTACGGCAACAGTTCTGCCTGTTTCACCGGTATTCTGTACACACCCGTTACTTCCATCTCTGGCATAACGTTCTTTACATTTTTCAGCGTATTACACAATTTTATGCACGCGCCAAACACCGGCCTAACATTTTTCCTGCACAATATTCTGGCCAAACGATCCGTAATGCTCTTCACAAATGTGAGGCGTATCGTAGCTAATATTTCTTTGTCTAAACTAGAATGATAATCTGCAATTGTTTCCCCATATAGCGACGTTTCTAGAGAAGTCAGAATCCTGGATTAAGATGTAGACAATCACCACAGTATCACGTTAGGTAAGCTGTAAAGGCAGCCCCATTAAAAAATAAAAAATAAATACAGACCAACAGCTCGTATAGATTCAACACTATTCGCAGTAGATTGCAACTTGGACTGAAACGCATCGTTAATTATTACAATAAGTGTCGAATTAATATAAATTCTACGAAAACTCAGACCATATTTTTCACCCGTAGAAGGCGAACGTTGAATCTTTTCCTAAGCTATATATTCTAAATTATAGTATCTTTATAATTAGCATTTCTTATATATCGTATCATCGTCATCTCCTCCACCGCTACGTTGGTGGGCAATATAGCTCCGGCGAGAGTAGAGTCTTTTTTCTTCACATAATATGTTCTCTTATTATGGCGTCCGTAAATCTGGTTTATTGGTCTTCCTCTTTTTAATTTTCCATTTGCTTATCCTTCTATTAAGTTTTTTTTCTTTTTTTTATCAATTTACAATGTCCGATTCGATGACAGATCATACTACTTCTTCTGTTTTCAATCGTGTTTAATAAATCTCCGATTGTACTTCTATTCTTTCGAGTACACCTCCTTATTTGTGATGTTATCCATCCGTGATATTTTCAGCATTCTTCGAAAATCTCGAAGTTTTAATCTTTCTCTTTTACGTAAAGTCCATCAGTGCGACGCTGCAGACAAAAGTTTTAACGAACATCTTGCTTATGTCCAATGAAACGTTTCTCGATGTTACCCAGCGGAACTTCTGCAAAAAGTAGGAGATAGGACAAAAAAGAAGCAACGCTGAAATAATATATATGTTACCTCAAACATTTTAAAAGATTTTCAGTTTGCCGATATAATTGCAATCGCCGCGAAAATAAATGCTCAAGCTCACGAGGAATATTTAACGCCTAAAACATCGATATATTATTAATATCAGAGACGCACTTAATTAATCATAAATATGTGCACTTTACGGGGTATGATTCTTATTTCACAAGTCATCCAGATGGAACGGCGCATGGTGGTACGGGAATTATAATTTAAAAAAATATAAAGCATTATGAAATACCAAAATTTGAATGTAATTATTTACAAGCTACTACTGTACTCATAAACAGAAATCCAAAAGGTAATATTGCTGTTTCAGCCATCTATTGTCCTCCGAGACACGTTATTACCAAAAACCAATTTAACAAATATTTAAAGACATTAGGTAATGTTTATGTAGTTGGAGGCGACTTCAATGCAAAAAATGTATACTTTGGATCGAGAATTACTGTACCCCGTGGTAAACAATTAAAACTAGCTCTTGATGAAAACTGGTGTACCGTACATTCGTCCGGAACTCCAACTTACTGGCCTACAGATCCACTGAAAGTTCCAGACTTATTGGACTTCTTCGTGGTCAAAGGTTTATCAACAAACTTTATTGATGTTTACCATGATAATAATATTTCATCTGATCATACACCAGTGGTACTGTTTGTAAGTAATAAAATTATACGAAAATTATGTGCACCAAAATTATGCAGTAGACAAACTGACTGGAATTTATTTCGAGAAACGTTGAGTAATAAAATTAATTTAAAAATTACACTAAAAACGCCACAGGATGTGGAAATAGCTGTAGAGGACTTTATAAAAACTGTCCAGGAATCAGCTTGGGCGGCTACACCAGATCACAAGAAATACGAGTCATTTAAATATTATCCAGCAGAAATACGTAGGGAAGTGGCTTTAAAGAGGAAATTGCGGAAGTTATGGCAAAATAACAGAAATCCGATGGATAAAACTAGACTAAATAATCAAACTAAGCGAGTAAAGCAACTGCTACAAAATCATAAGAACAAAACATTTAGTGATTACTTAAGTAAATTGTCGCCCACTCCTCAAACCGACTATTCACTCTGGAAAGCAACCAAACGATTAAAAAGACCGGTAGAGAAGATACATCCAATTAGAAGGTTAGATGGAAAATGGGCACGAAGTGATCTAGAAAAGGCCGAAGAATTTGGAAATTATCTAGCCGATGTCTTCCAGACTAACCCTGGAACAGGATCCCTACCAACACCGCTGGCTGATGTAGATCAGAAGAATACCGTTAAATTTACATCTCCTGGTGAAATTAAAACAATAATTCGAACTATGAATCCGAATAAAGCCCCAGGATATGATTTAATTACAGCCAGGGTATTAAAGCAATTACCACGCAAAGGCTTTGTCCTATTAACTTATATATTTAATTCTGTAATTCGATTACGACATTTTCCTATCCAGTTGAAATTTTCACAAATTATTTTAGTAAAGAAAGCAGGAAAACCTGCAGAGGAACTAACATCATACCGACCAATCTCTCTGCTTCCGATGCTTTCTAAAGTATACGAAAAGCTAATACTAAAAAGAATGAAACCCTTCTTGGAAACAAAAAATCTAATACCGGAACACCAATTTGGTTTTAGATCTGGTCATGGGACTGTGGAGCAGGTCCACCGTATAGTCAGCATTATTGAAGAATCTTTCGAATCTAAAAAGATATGTGACGCGGTTTTTCTCGATGTAAAACAGGCGTTCGATAGAGTATGGCACGAAGGATTGCTTTATAAAATTAGGTGCCATCTTCCGTATCAGTTATTTGAAATACTCAAATCCTACCTTGACGAACGTTATTTTGTAGTCAAATATGGAGATGAAGAATCTCAACTTCATCCAATAAGTGCCGGTGTACCGCAAGGTAGCATACTGGGTCCGATGCTTTACTTAATTTATACAGCAGATATACCTGTACCAAATAATACAGAAATCGCTACCTTCGCGGACGATACAGCTGTGATTTGTTCTGACTCGTCTTTTGAAAATGCAGAAGTTAACTTACAATCGGCAGTTAATACTATTTCAAAATGGTTCAGGCAGTGGCGAATAGAAATCAATGAAAAAAAATCAACTCGTGTAATATTTACAAATAAGAGAATACCCAGCATCAAAAATATTTATATCAATAATCAGGAAATTCCAGCTAAAGACTCAGTAAAATACCTGGGAATCCATTTGGATAAAAAACTAACCTGGAAAAACCACATAGCAGCCAAACGAAATGAATTGAATATAAAGTATAGGAATATGCTTTGGCTTATTGGAAGAAAATCCGAATTAACACTGGAAAACAAGTTATTATTGTATAAACAAATTCTAAGGCCTATTTGGGCGTACGGATGTCAACTCTGGGGCTGTGCTAAACAGAGTAATACAGCTATAATACAGTGTTTCCAAAATAAAGCATTGAGAACCATAATAGATGCCCCGTGGTATGTAAGCAATCTTACATTACACACAGACCTACAAGTTACATCTGTTAAAGATAAAATTCAAGAAATGGCCCGTAAATATGGCGACAAACTTTCTTATCACACGAATGCTTTAGCTGTTGCTTTATTGGACAACTCTACAGATACCCGGCGTTTAAAACGAGTTAAACCTACAGATCTATTTTGAATAAGCATCAATAATATAAAGTACTAAATTACAATTAGCGAAAGTCCTTACCGTTGGGTAAGGAACTTCACAAGTCAATCGCAATTTCTGTTCAAAAAGATTGCTAGATAGCCAGAAGCTAGTGGCATAATTTCGGAAAGGAAAAAAAAAAAAAAAAAAAAAAAAAAAAGTATGCTACCGCATATTTAAAAATTTTTTAATCGCCGTATACGAGAGAGGGTAGAAGAAAATTCGACATACGAGTAATTTAGATTCAGAACGAGAGATATTATCATTACTGTTGAGGAAAATTTAAAGATTGATAAAAAAAAAGATGTTCATCACTTTCATTTCGAAAAAGCCTTGGATAACGTCTACTGTAATATAATGTTCAAAATCTCGAATGATATATATGCACGTAGAGATTACAGAGACCGAAGGATACTTTTCCAATTATATAAGAATCAAGAAGCGGTAATAAACAATCAAGACTAGGGTGCTGCTTGTCACCGCTGCTTTTTAATATATACATAGAGGAAGCGATGAAAGCTTTTGCTGAAAAGAAAGACATCGATACTAAAAAATCGATGGAGTCCAATATATACATCGATGATATTGCTTTTTGATAGTGGCAGAAGATGTAGAACGGTATCTGATTTAACGCGCTATTAATCGAAAAATATTGAATTAAATAAATGCGGATAAAACAAAAGTAATGTACACACATCTTCTTCTTCTTCATTTGCCGTTATCAGTCCACTGCTGGACGAAGGCCTCACCCAACTTTTCACCTGTACTTTTGTATTTCATCTATATACCGTATTCTTGGTCGTCCTAAGGCTCGTTTGCTCTCAAGTTTTCACTTATACAGCGGTTTTCGGCTCTAGCCACATGTCCGCACCATCTCCGTTTACTCTGTTTAATAATACTTATTACATCTTTATCTTTTGTTGTTTTTCGTATGCGCTTTGTCGTCCATTTGTCCATCAGAGCGATCCCCAGCATAGAACTTTCCATTTTTCGCTGATTAACTTTTATTTTTTGTTGCATCTTTTTTTAATATCCATATTTCACTAGCATACGTTAAAACCGGCATTACACACTGATCGAACACACGCCTTTTCAGGCTTATCGGTATTTTTTTGTGGCTTCCTTAAGTATGCTTCTAAGCTTTGAGAATCCATGCTAATTGTATATTCTTCCGGATATTTCACTTTCTAAGTCGTTGTTTACTTTAATTGATTGTCCTAAATAGATGAACTTATCAACCATTTCCACTTTTTGCGTGTTTATATCCTTCTATTTATCTCTTGAAAGTTCATTGCACATACGTTTATGTTTATTTATATTGATTTTAAGCCTTATTTATGGGCATTTATCATTGACTGTCTGTAACATTTCTTGTAATTTTTCCACCCTATTTGCAAATAATACAATGTCATCCGCGTATAGAAGGTGCGTTAAATTTTTGTTCACGACGACCTGTATATCTGCAGTTCCCCATTTAATCGTTCCGATGCTGTCTTGAAGTGCAGCTGTGAACAGTTTCGTGGAAAGCGCATCTCTCTGTGTTATTTCTTTTTTTAATTATCCGTATATATTTATACATTTTTTTTTTAATATTAATTTACGTTCATAACGGCTTTATAGCCGAGAAGCTTCGTAATTTTTACGAAACATTTAGCGATTTCAACTGGTTTCTTTTGTTTACGTTTCGAAACCGGTTTTCGTTTTCAGAGTTTGAAGATGGAAAAAAAATATATGTGCCTCTGAGTGCAGTGAAGAGGTGAAAATTAAAGATGTTCTAACGAAATTAGATACAAAGTTCTTTTTTAAAATTTTTACGCGGGTTATAAACAAACACACACACATATACATACATATATATATATATATATATATATATATATATATATTTAAGCCTACGAATGTGTATCTACAAAACACTACAAAACACTACAAAACATAAACACAGTATTGCTACTGTGGTACATGCGAACGCTATATATATACATACGTACTTTTATATATTGGTAGCTGCTGCTCCGTAGTAGTTCTCCAACAGAATATTACACACCAACCTACATGTAAGATATGTCGCTGAAATAGACACCTATCGAGATTATAACACAATCCAAATCCATTTATAGCTTCTTCTTCTTTTGTCCAATTGACTGTTCTCAGTCGTTGGTAGCAACTATGGCGACAATTTCTTGATATAATTTTCCGTCTCTGGCCTTATGAAACAATCTACCTTCATCGACGACCATTTTCGGATATTATCCAGCCAAGCAACTTCTGCCTACTTTTCTTTTTCCGCTACTTTTCCCACGATTATGGTCTGCGGCAGTACATATTTCGGACCTCTCAATATGTGTCTACGCTGTTTTGCTTCGTTCGATCGTGTTTAACAATTCTTTATCTTTTTTCAATATGTCCGATACTTCGTTATTATTCTTCTTTGCTGTCCACGATATGCGACGACGGTAACACCACATTTCGAAGGCTTCTATATTTTTGATTATTTTAGCCTTCAGCGTCCATGTTTCGCAGCCATACAGCAACACTGACCGTACGTAGCATTTTAAAACTCCGAGTCTTACTTCGAGAGATATTCCATGCGATGTTAATGTTTTTTTTTTTCATTTTTATAAATGCTACTCTTGCCTGTCCTATCCTGCATTTAATTTCTTCATTTGGCTTTGTTTAGCCATGCACCGAGTTATCTGTACTTGTTCACTACTTTTAATTCCGCATTACTTAGTATTATCTTTGGTTTACTTTGATCTACCGTCACCATTACTTTAGTTTTCTTAGTATTAATTGTAATACCATATTTATCAGGTTCTTTCTAATAATTTCAACAATATTCCCATAACCATACTTAAATGATTAACACCGGAAAGAATCGTATATATCTTGTTTTAGTACAGTCTAATACTACTCTAAGGCGGTTGGGTTTGCCTAATAGGTAAAATCTTCTGATGACTACATAAAATCCAGTAGATGATTGTATTTAACTTAGTTCTGCATTAAAGAGGAATTTCATTGCGTCTAATGTCATAAGGACACTGCACACGTACAACTTGTGTAGCGCAGTTGCTTTTAAGCAGTCTGTAGTTATTCTACGTGTTTCGTTTAGAGATTTACTTTCTTTGCAAGATCGAATTAATCGGTCGTAATTAACTTTATCTTACTATATTCCTTTCGTTAAGCAAAAAGCCGCTTTTTTCTGTATTCAATCACTTCCTTTTTTTATGCCTACTGCACTATTAATTCTCCCGAATATTTTGAATATGCTAACTCTTTGAAGGTTGCCAAAATCAGTTTTCATTTTACTAGGGTCTTTTTTTAATATTTGTCATAATTTTTTTTTTTTTTTCAAGGAAATTTGTAACCCCGCTTTACCCGCTTGTTTTTTTAACAACTAGATCTGACTTTTTAATGTCTCCACAGATTCCGATGTTATTGCCAAATCGTCTGCAAAAGCTAAACAGTCTATTGATATATTATGTTTTTTGTATCCCAGTGTAAGTTTTCCGCGAATATTTTCATCATTCATTCCGTTTCTTCATTCCCTTATAATTTTTTCCAGTATTCAGTTGAAAAGTGACAGTCCACACCACCTTGCCTGACTCCTGTTTTAATTTCAAATTGACTAGATACTTCACTTCTAATTTTCACTTTTGCATTTGTGTTAATGTTTTTCTTATTAAGTTACTGATTCTCTTATCCGAGCCAAATTCATTGAGAACATCGGCGTTCTATCTTTCGAATATATATATATATATAATATAAAACCTAAATTAAAATAATTCACCCCATCAATACTGACATTTTCAAACATACTATCAATACTCAATACAAACAAACCGTTACTATAGAAAAACTTAAATCCAGTAATGCCACCACGGACAAATAATTCAATTAACTTTGACTTGCACATTTATAACCTTATAACCGATAACAAACTGCTCAGACTCTCTTCTAACTTTGAACGCTCGATGGCTCAAAATTTCACTCGTTCGTTAGCTGCACCGTTGTTAAAGATAATGAAGTATGCATTCGATATTTACAATTTTATCCGTTGAGAACTCTATGCAATATACTTGGCCATAATGCATAGTGTATATTTAACAACGATTATAGCGGAAACAATTGTAGAATTAATCATTAAAAGTACCGAACGTTACATTACATTCCTCTCGATCTCAGCACATATACTGGAATTGTTGCAAATTAACTAGCAAATAGGGAAACAAAGGAAGCAGTAACTGCATTACCGGTGCCTAATTTACCAGTTACATTCGCATGCCTCAACAGATACATGAGTTCATTGTTAATTCAGTTATATCAAGAAAAATGCGCTTCGCAACAATATCAAACAAACTACGATTTATCAAGCCAAAAATAACACCTTGCATACCACATCAGAGAAAATGGTTATCAGCAGACTCCGATTGGACTATACTAAAACATGTTTTTATCTTCTTAATAGGTTAGAAGCTCCGTCGTGTGCGGCCTGCAACGTTGCACTGTCAGTTCAGCATATACTAACAGAGTGTCCTCAATACAGCCTACACAGGTCTACTACGGCCTTTCATCTTCCTTGCAGTTACTCTTTGATGACAAAGTTTCTACTCCGTCCAAACTCATCCTGTTCCTGCGTGATACTGGACCGTATGGATTTAATTTGATGCTTATCCATCTCTGCGCCTCTAACCATCAGTTTCTGTACTTAATTTAAATAATGAAATGTGGATCGTTCGTAGAATGTTGAAGATATCATGGGTAAAAATGTTAAAAAGTTGGACGGTTCTCGAAATGTATTAACAGACAACCAATTGACAACGTAAAACTAACAAAAGCACGGGGCTTTAAACTATTTTAAATACTATTTTTGTTAATGTTTATATATGCCAGATCTACAATTCCAATATTATTTTTAAAACCTAAAATTTTTCGTACGAATTTCTTCTCGTATTTTACGTATAAAAGTTAATATTGCTTATGAAAATACTCTATTTAATGCTAATCCTTCTAATGTTTTTACTCGTGAAAATGCGAAAAAACTCATTATTCAGAATCTGCGATAGTTGATATTTTAATACGAAAGGATGTTGAACATTAGTAAAGATTTAAACTTAAAAAGTTTTCGTAAACTTTAAACTTTCATAATTAATTGAACGTATTCATAATTATATACATTTCCTTAAAATATTCGGAAAATATATATAATTTTTAATTCTCACGCATTAAACTTCTATAAAAATGCCTCGAGCAATGTAAGTAAAAATTCTATACTCGTTTAAAAATTCTTTGTTTCAAACCTCCTTCTTTTTTCACCAAATACTCGATTATAAATAATATCAGTCATTTTGTTAGGTTACAAGCAAAACATTTCACACTCGATACGAAGTAATGTACAAAAGTATAAGTAAGAATTCAATAATACCAAACAACACGAATGACACCCATAAATTATATAACAAACGTATACCCGGCATGGATATAATAGTATATTTTGATTCGAAAATAATTCTAAGAATGTGTAGATGGCTTTATTAAACAATGTAAACGATTATTATTACTCGTATTTATTTTTTATCCGTTCACCGACGGGCTTGCTGTTTCTAAAACCTCGTCACAGACAACCGGTCATTTTTACCGGTGTGTTTAAATTGTTAATACATTTTTAAAAAAGTAATATTTTATTTGACTAAAAAAATTTCGTGACATTTGCGCACATTCAAAAAAAAAAAAAAAACTCAATAAATTTGAAATTAAACGAGTTGTGCTAAAAAGTATATTAATAAAACCGTTTTAAGAAGTTTTAAATATAATTTATGTCGTATATATCTATAAAAGGTGATTAAATATTATTTTTAATTATAAGATATTGTTAACCGATGATTAAACATGAAGACAAAAATTTGATTTAAAAAATAATATTCATTATTTGTGTAAACATTTTGAATGCCTATTTTTAGACCACACACGGTCTTTACGAAAACATCTTCTACATTCCATACATATAGAGTCGTCTTGCATATTAGATGGAAGGTTTTTCGTTCAATTTTTAAGGAATATTTTCTGCAAGTCGTTCTGATTGACAATTTTGTACTTGTTCCATTCTCAGTTTCTCAGTGCTATTCATCCATCTTTGCTCGCTTGATTGTATAGCGACGAAATTATTTCTTTCGTTCAACCGAGTTATTTTTAGACCGGATGTGTCGATGTCACTCCGCATCCAACTGTGGCATTTTACTGCTTAGGCTGAATTAAATTTCGCCGCAACATCTCTGCGCATAATGCGAATGTAACGCAATTATAAGCGGAATATTACTATTATTACATCGTCACAAGAGACAGCCGGTATTTTTGATCGATAGAGATTTTTATATTCAAATAAATCTTCTACAACATAATGTATAAACTCGTTACTTCGAATACGGACACTATACTAAACTGTGAAAAGCTACTGAGAAGTACCAGTGCATTTGAAAAACCGGGAGAAAAAAAATGAAATAATATACCGGTCATATTGACCGGTTGTCTATAGTTAAGGGTTATATAAAATTTTGGTCTTTAAAAAATATCATCTAGACGTGATTCTAAATCACTGTGTTAAATTTCAAATACAGAAGTTTATATGCACAGCCCAGTTTGCCTTCATTCGATCCACCGTAAATTGGGGTAGCTTTGAAAATATTGTATTCGCGCTCGGCTCTTCAGCTGGTTACGTACTTGGTCCATAAAATCCGTTGTTGGAATTAGTAGGTTTGTCACTGGAGTTAAAATGGCGGATTCTTTAGCCGCTTTGTCGACCGCGTTGTTTAAACCTTTATGGCCCGGTATCCACATCGTCATTATTTCTTCTTTATAGGATGCAGTCTGAGTCAAAATTTTTCCGACTAAAGGATGTTGCGATAGAGGAGTCGCATATAGTTCTGCAGTCAACACGCTGAACATCTCTGGAATAGCACATCGTACGATATTATTAGAGTAGAGGATTGCGCGTCCGCAAGATTGTTGCTTCATCCCTAACCGAAGTTCTACAGTACACTCCATTCGCTGAATCTAAGCTGATAACTTTCCTTCATTATCTAATCTTATTCCTTAAATCTAATTATCCTTTCGTGCCTCTGGTCTTACTAGCAGTATAATGCGTGTAAATTAAAAAAAAAAATACATATATAGAAGTGCGATAGTTTTTTGTACAATCCCGGTCAAAAATGTAAAATTATCGCATAGTATCAGACACTGACTCCGTTCGACCTCATAAGTGCGAACGATAAATTACCTTGGACACATTCTACGTGGAGAAAAATATCCGTGGCTACGTAACGGTATTGGAAGGTGAAATAGAAGGCGGAAATCGTGGAATTAAACGCAGTACCCCGTCATGGCAAGGAGTGTGTGTGTGTGTGTGATTTTGGAAAGCTACGTCCGGTGACAGAAACACGTTCTCTCCGTTTTGTGTAATGAATGATTTTTATCGTAATCTCCGATACATTCACGGAGTATATGACAGCTCAAGAAGAAAATATATACGTATATATGTGTATCGCGGTAGCGTAGTAGTGCTCGACTGTCAACTCGATGGTCGGGGGTTCTCAAAACTAACACGCGACATAGAAAGTTTTCCGTCATTATTTAATTCTTAATTTTCACGGAGAAGGCAGTTTTGCGTATAACATCATATGCACGCGCATCTGCGTCGCATATAAGCCTTGAATGCTAGCTCATAATACGACGATGATATATATATATATATATCGTTCTGCTATGCATTAGATTACGTTTTTATTAAAATTCACCGCTATATTTCATTTAATCGAATTACTGACGTACCGTTGATAATAAAATAATTTATCTAATACTACGTATACGTTAGGATTTGATTTTTTTTTTCTCCAGGGAAGACGAAGGCTTCATTAAGGAAGAGGAAAAACCGTTACCGGAGAAAGAATTCCAACGAAAAGTATGGCTACTTTTTGAATATCCGGAAAGTTCGCAAGCGGCTCGTATAGTAGCGATAATTTCGGTTTTCGTCATCTTGCTGTCGATCGTGATCTTCTGTTTGGAAACGTTACCGGAATTCAAACATTACAAAGTTTACAACACCACCACTAACGGTACGTTGATCGAAGAAGACGAAGTACCGGATATGACGGATCCGTTTTTCTTGACGGAAACGCTGTGCATTATATGGTTTACGTTCGAATTGGCCGTACGATTTTTAGCCTGTCCGAAAAAGTTAAACTTTTTCCGCGACGTAATGAACATCATCGATATAATCGCCATCATTCCGTATTTCATCACTTTGGCCACCGTATTGGCCGAAGAAGAGGACGAAGATGAAAATTTATTAAGAGCGCCGGTTAGTCCGCAAGATAAAAGTACCAATCAAGCGATGTCGTTAGCGATCTTAAGAGTCATTCGTTTGGTACGCGTATTTCGCATATTTAAATTATCCAGACATTCGAAAGGTCTGCAAATATTAGGTAGAACGTTGAAAGCTTCTATGAGAGAATTAGGATTGCTCATTTTTTTCTTATTTATCGGTAAGTGTCGTTTTTAATCGTTTTCCATTTGTCTATACATAATTTAATTATACGAGAATCCTAGTAGATGTTATATAATATTATTAATATACCGCATTATTCTATTTCGAAGGAAAAGGACAATTTTTTTTTTTTTTTCAATGGGGATGCCTTTACTATTGAAGAAATAGTTTATCCTATAAATAAATTAAAATATTATAAATTACGTGTGCGTTAACAGTTTTAATTATGCAATAACACGAATATATATATATTTCTATACATTATCGGCGAATCGGTTAAATACGATAACGTAACATTTTATTCGAATAAAACTGACCACATTTGTAATGTGAGACTCACTAACCATGTTTTCTTTCTTTTAATTCTGATTCTTTGACCAAAAGCTAACTGAACTGAAGTAACTAAACTAAACTGAACTAAAAAAAAACAACCAGTCACTTTTTAACCTTTTCCTTGAGGCTTCTTAAACAAAAATTCCTCTAGTGGCTCTTCATTATTAACTAAAATTCACTGGTTCTTCCAGATTCGCTGGCTAAATTAATTTTACTTGCTGTATTTTTATTAACTAAAATTAACTGGTTAAACTAATTTACTGGGTTTTTTTTTTCTTCTCGATTAACTAAAATTAACTATTATTATAACAGTCGTTTGTCCACTACAAATCCAGTATAGTTTTACTATAATAGTAATATATTTTACTTTAATTAAACAAATAATTATATATATTCTTTTTATTATATCGATTAAACTAAATATTAGTCCTCATTTCCCAATTTAATCAATTTAAATTATCATGACGTGAACATACGATGATCGTCGTAATACATATATTATATATATATTAATATCTATATATTATATATTATATATATATATATATATATATATATATATATATATATATATATATATAATTTCATCTATGTCCGTTCGTCCCAAGTAAAGACGTGGTGACAACACCGAATGTATTATTACGCGATTTGTATTAAAATTTTTCTCCATGAATCCCAATTATTAGCAGTTCGAAACTCCTCCGACACATAGTATATATATATATATATATATATATATATATATATATATATATATATATATATATATATATACCCTGTTGATGCCCGTTTACTTGATCCATCCGGATAGCATCTTCCCTGTGAACGTTTACCATTTACCACACCTTGTAACTATCGTTCGTTCCATGGAATCGATGTTTTCCGTATGTCCGAAATATTATATTTCTCTTGATTTTTGTTAAAAGCCTGTTGTGTCCACTTTTCATCGATAACGGACTTATTAGTTCGCAGCTTCGTTCAAGGCATACGGGCGGTTCGCGATAAAGGCATTTATACGCTTTTCGTCGGCTTTTTTAACGATCCGTATAAAACGAACGCGTTGATCGGTTTTAATTTTGTCGATTTCGTTATGT
This sequence comes from Coronaproctus castanopsis, assembly GCA_032883995.1. Taxonomy (NCBI): domain Eukaryota; kingdom Metazoa; phylum Arthropoda; class Insecta; order Hemiptera; family Monophlebidae; genus Coronaproctus; species Coronaproctus castanopsis. The sequence continues at coordinate 104,953,667 of CM065054.1, read as the reverse complement.
GCGTCTTTCCATATTCAATTAAGTCTGGCTTGTTATATTTTTTTTACACATACAAAACAAGTACGCCAAATTTTTCTGAATCAATCGATAGATCTGAAATGAATGTTAGTGGTAAGTTAAAGCTGTCGATTATAAATAATATCGTTGCGATTTCTTTTCAGCTAAATTGGAATTTTCATCTAATTCTATCTCCGTCGTCTGATTTTAATGTATTATAGGCGTAGTACTATTTTCGAGCGCCGTATATTTTGCGGAAGCTGGTTCGGAAAATTCGTTCTTCAAATCGATACCGGACGCATTTTGGTGGGCCGTCGTCACTATGACTACAGTAGGATACGGAGACATGACGTAAGAATTCGCAGTAATAAATTCCTTTTTAAAATGTATTACATTATTAACCGATTAAATCCGGAACATCTGAACAACCGAAAATTTTTCCCCGCGATTTCTATTTTAAGTGAAAATTAAAATAATAACGATAATAAAAATTCATTTTAGTTTCGAGTATTTCTACTTTCGTGTAATTATTATTTTTGTATACATTGTTCAAATTTCGAATGACTACATTAGGATACGGAGATATGACGTAAGAATCTAATAAATTCCTTTTTAAAATGTATTATATTATTAACCGATTAAATTTATTGGTATTTCGAATTAGCAAAAGGGTAAACTCCTCGCCACTTGGATTCAAACTGAGGACGTATGAATGCTCAAGCATTACGGTTACGCCACAAAAAAAAAAAATAATAAAAAAATTAACAACTTTATCGAAATACGGGGGGTTAATCTAGCGCTCCCGGTCGAATAATCTTTTAGGTTTTATCGCGACGTTATATCTACTCGATAGTATTTTTCGAGTAAAACTCAATTCAATATTATCGAAAAAACGTGCGCTATCCGTGCATCTTCTGTTTCAACGAGGCAGTATAAAATAGTATCACTTTCAATATTTATACAGCAGACACAACGATAACGAGGCGTATCGGCTACTTTCATTTTAGCAACACTTGAAAACAAGCATCTGTTGTCAGTTCAGCAAAAACAGAATTAGTTGATGAGCTCTACCGAAAATATAGAAGTGTACGGTAAAAAATTTAAATCGACTTCAACAACTACAGCCGAGGATGCTCGATATTTAACGATTCGTTTCTAATTGAACGATGTATCCGTAGTTTAGAAATAAAATATGTACGTGAGTTACGAGTTAAACGCGGTGAAAATGTTTTTTTTTATCGAGCTAAAATATAATACCGACGCGCAAATGTATGCCGTTATTACGGAAGAACTGCTTGCAATCTATAAAACTTTAAAATTCATATCTATGCAAGCGCAACCAAATAAATATGTAATATAGATTCGTATAGCTCTCTTTAATATATTCGGCAACACGTCATACAAATATACTTTCAACCTAAAACGCATAATCAATAGCCATATCTACGAGAACGATGATTCTTCTATGGACACCACAGCTCATTCAGGAATAGCCGGAAATGAAAACATCGATAGAATAGTTAAAACGTCTCCTACAAAAATAAAAATAAAATAAAATCAACGTTACCGATTTAAGTCCTTTCACAAACAATTAAAACGTCATATCAAAAATTATAGGAGACCCAATGCGCACATATACACACTCGTATCAAATTTTTTTTTTTATATTTTTTTTTACAATCTGACCCCCTAAGTCATTTAGCAAAATTTTTGACCATGTAATAACGTGACGGAGAAGCACCCAGCCTAACCTAACCTAACCTTAAACAAGGTCCAGTGGTTTATTACGCTTCAACCTCCTGGTGTCACTGGAGGTGTTCAGCAATCTTTGAGCCAAGGTATTAGGATGACCTTTCAGTCTAAGTACATGTCTTTGAGCGTACTGCTTTATAACATCGGACACATATGGAATATTCAAGTCTCTATGTAGGGTTGTGTTGGTTATGTACCAGGGTGCACCTGTCATTGTTCTTAATATTTTATTTTGAAACGTTTGTAGCAGCTTTATATTTGTTTTTTTTTTGCACAACCCCATAGCTCTATTCCGTAGGTCCAGACTGGCTTTATAACTGCTGTATATACCAAACGCTTATTGGTCAATGAGAGAACACTATTCCTGCCTAAGAGCCAATTCAGTTTTCTAACCCGTATGTTAAGTTCCTTCTTTTTCTTGTCTATATGGTGCCGCCATGTCAATCGACTGTCCAGGTGCATACCTAGATATCTAACACTCGGCTGAATGGGCAGTGTGAGGTTATTGATTCTAACAGGTGGAACTATAACCTTCCTATTTCTGAACTGAACGTTAACGGATTTGCTCTCATTAACACCTATCTTCCATTTTTTAAACCATTGTTCCGCTCTGTTTAATGCTTCCTGTAGGTTATTACTGGCAATGTTCGGATCTGTGTTACATGAGAGTAAGGCAGTGTCATCTGCAAAAGTAGCCGCGTGTACATCCCTAGTAACGGGGAAGTCGGCGGTGTAAAGCAAATACAGTGTAGACCCCAGGACCGAACCCTGCGGTACACCTGCTAGAACAGGATGAATCTCAGAGAGTGCGTGTTCATAACGTACCTGGAAGTACCGATCTTGCATATAAGAAGTAACCAGAAGATATAAATTCGGTGGAAGTAATGATTTCAGCTTTAACAATAGGCCTTCGTGCCACACCTTGTCAAAAGCCTGAGCAACATCGATAAACGCCGCCGTACAAACCTGTCTCGTTTCTAGACTGTTTTCAATTATATTTACTATCCTGTGCAATTGATCCACTGTGGAATGTTGTCTCATAAAACCAAATTGATGACTCGGTATTACGTTATTAAAATCTAAATAGGGGCGTAGTCTGTTTAATATTAATTTTTCCATTACTTTTGACAATACGGGTAACAGAGATATAGGCCGATAAGAGGACACACAGTGCGGGTCCTTCCCGGGTTTTGGAACCATGATGACCTGAGCAAAACTTCCAATACATCGGGAAGTGGTTTAAGCGAATTATGGCATTACATATATATGTAAGCAACGCTAGAGGCAATTCCTCAAGCAACTTCGCTGTTATCAGGTCAAAACCTGGACTTTTGTTGCGCTTTAAGGACTTTATGGTACTAAGCCGTGATTAGGGAAAAAAAACAGCGGATTACAATAAAAAAAAAAAAAAAAAACGAAAAAAAAAAAAAACGTTAGCTAGACGTTACTTCACAACACCTACTAAATGAGGGACCGGGACCCATCTGCCACGAATGCAATTAGCAATTAAATATAAACCACATATACTATAGGAATGGACAAAATACAGAAGCCGACGTATATAAAATACAATCTAACTGATAATCGGGCACTATGTTCGAGTTATCGGAAGGAATGTTGACGGCAGTAATCTTTCAAAGACTTCAGACAAAGACTGCCGGCATGCGGATGTTTTGGTCCGGTTTGTGGATATCACCCGAACCGTCCTTCCGCTGGTATGGAAAGTATTTTAGGCGGGCGATCGAATTAAATATGATAGTTTGCTCTTCTATCGTTTAATATAAAACGTATTTTCGATGAGATATTTTAAGATATTTTATATTACTTTCCTTATTATATAATTTATTCTATTATCTATTTCGAACAGACCGGTCGGAGTATGGGGCAAGATAGTCGGTTCGTTATGCGCTATTGCCGGTGTCCTAACGATAGCTTTACCTGTGCCTGTTATAGTATCGAATTTCAATTATTTTTACCATCGCGAAACCGATCAAGAAGATATGCAGTCTCAAAATTTAAATCACGTTCCAGCCTGTCCCTATTTACCAGGTAACACCAGCAATATTCATCTTAATTTTGTTCGTGTATAATCCTTCGAAATTGATATTTCACGCATCGTTCATCGACGCAGCTGAACTATTATCGGAATTAATCAAAATCGAATCAATCGCATTCCAGCGAGCATTTACAAGCATATTTTCTTATTAAAACGTATAATAATAATCAATTGAAAATTAGTTAAATCACTAATATTTATTTTCTTAAAGAAAACACAAAAAGCTTTTCGGCATTTACGCCATTATCGAGTGAAACATTTTTAATAACAAATCATAATTTTAAAAATATAAATTAAATATAATTACTTAAAAATATTCGACGGTGATTCTGAAAATATACTCCAAAAATGCTGTTCCGCTTCTGTTCTGTCTATTTTTTGAATTGTTGAAATTTAATTGTTATATTAATTTTGTTTTTTTATATTAATTTTTTTCTTCAATATTATTTTCACAGATTCAGTAAAAGTTGTGTATACTGGTGGAATTTTAAATTTTTCATTTACTGTTGCGAAGTATAATGTCTGAAAGTAAAATATATAAAGTATAAAAATATACGAACACAACATTTTTTTTAAAAAATACAATTTTACAATTAAAATGAAAATAAATATTTAAAAATCTGATAATGACCGTGGTGAACAACACAATCAACTATCAATATATAAAATTTACATAACAATTAAAAAAATTAAATAATAATAATAGAAAATATAATTACAACATTATAATTGTAATAATAAGAAACATAGTTAAGATAATACATACGTCAATATGAGAAATTCCGACTAATAAATGTGCGCGAGCGCCGGCGATATTTTAACACTTTCAGCCGCATTTCGAACAAATATGACCGACGAGTACGCTTTCGATGAAGGATTCAATGATGACTGACACTAACTTTGTAACTATTTTGATTTAAAAGTTGCTTTTTCTTTCGAAGAAACTAATGTAATAACGATTTAATTTCGAGGTTTTATAGCGTTTCTAAAAGAAATAGAAAAATTTTAAGTTAACAACGGCGATTAGATATTTATAAATGCGGAGTAAATATTAAAAATTAGCACGTTATAAAAAAAAAAAAAAAAAAAAATCACACGAGCTGTAATGGATAACGTCAGTTAGGCTGACACGGGGCTCATACTTGGCCGATATCGTTTATTTATTTTAATTTTCAGAGTGCCCTATGTAGTTGCTGAAGTTATTACGACACTGATGACGTAACACTTAGATGTAGTAAACGAAGTTAGAGAAGGAAAGGAATTATATTATTACAGTTAAAGAACCGTTAGAGAAGAAACGAGATAAAGGTACGCGAAACGGCGTCGATTATGGGGTATAGGGCATTGCAGTAAAGTAAGAGAGGGGTTTGTGAGTTTGACGAAGGGTAGTACAAAAAGCATGAGTGGGTACAGTAGATGGTCGTGAGAGCGATAATTCTGCATCGTATGTAGACACAAGAATCGTGCAACCGGATGAGAGAACATAAATTATTGATGGACAAAATACTATTAGTTGTCCCCCGTCAATAAAGCATAACGTTGCCGGTAAATATTAATAGCGTTAGTAATTATTATTATTTTTTTTCATTATACCCGGCAGAGATTAGCCGTAACAACGGTGAGATGAATATAAGTGAAGAAAATAAAAACTCCAAAGAATATGCTAGATTCTTGAACAACATCGGATGACATATTTTCTTCACGGCGTTAAAGTATCTAGCCTACAGTTATGTAGATTATCGTTAAGTGATTGCAATAGCGATATCATCTCCTTGTTTTTAGTCTCCTGTTAGATTTTGTTGCTAGATCCGCATTGTCTGTACACTAATGAATTAAACTCGCACATTTTCTCGAACAAGCTTTTCTATGATAATCCTTCACAAACGTAATTTTCAAAAGTACGCAATTTGATACTTGTAAATATCTTCGACTGTTGCCGTTGTATTTTAAGATTACCGCCACCCGCGTATAAAATTATTTTAATGATTATCGCTATTTTTCTTCTCTAAAATGATTAAAACCTTAATACCGTTCTTCGGCTATAATTTATTCCCCCCCCCCCCCGATGAAAGGTGTGGGGAAATAATTACTCGCGCTTATTCGGAACGATATTAAAATTACAACTTAGTTGTTATCGTTTATTAATTAATATCCACTTGTAGTCTCAACGATTTTATTTCCTCGTCATTTCTGTTTCTTCTTTTCTCTGCTTATTATGGTAAATTATCTTAATTTAATACGTTTATTGTTCTGTTTTAGCGCAGCAGCTTTCATTGTAAAAATAGGAAATATTTTTATCTATTCAATTATCTTGTTTAATTTTACGCGACATATTTATACACGCTTCTATTATATGCTGGCACACTATTGTACACACCCCTCTATGTTGTATATAAACTGACTATCGGTTATATTCTTATACGAGTTTTTAAAATTTATTCGCTTTGAAAATTCTACCGTAAGAAAATGTTACATTTATAATTTATATTTCAAATATTTGTCGTTTAATTTATTATTATATATAAAATTCTGAATAAATTTATATCTGATTCAGTTCGCTACTGGTGCACATGACGCGTATTTGCGAGAACATTATATATATATATATATATATATATATATATATATATATATATATATATCGCTTAAATATTTACTTTTGTAGTAGCTTCATTTTCTGGAAGTATATTGATTAATTGATTGATCGATTGACTATTATTATTATTACTACGACTGTGATTATAATTATGGTTATAACTATGACAGTGATTATTATAATGATTAATATTATTATTATTAAAGCAGCGTTGTAAAAACCCTTCAGATTCTAGTTAAATACTGCCGGATAAACCATTCGAAGATAACAAGCAAATCTAGACATGTTCGATTATAGTAGGTCTTTTATTTTTCAGGACAATATAATCTAAACGAAAATTCCGAACTAGAGAATAATGAGGAAAAACAGACATCCGACGAATCAGCCTGTACTCCGATGTGCTCGCATAATAACCCAAACAATTACTTTACATCGACCGCATGCAGCAGTCGCGGATTACCAAGTACGTATCCGTCTAAAATTTCACAGTATATAAAACGTCTTCATACGCGTTATTAATAATTAAATGTAAAGCCCCGAAAAGCTTTATTATTTATTTAAGTAGTTTTAATAAATTCTCACGAATATTGGAATTATATTTAATGTTTTTATTATTATTATTATTATTATTATTATTATTAAATATTTACAATCGCATCAACCATTTCATTATTTTCTAATCGGGTTCACGATGTTGGCTGCGTCAGGTAATTTGTATTCTTCGACGACACAACATTGATGGAAACTACTTGTAGCTTCATATAGGTTCATTACATATTCCGCATGTATGTGTTTTACCGAATATAAAATATATTTCTGCACCGGGTGGTACCGTTATATTTCTCAGCAGCGTTATTGCATGAACATGTTTGAATATCGTAAGATTTCATTCGTACAATATTTTCATATCTGTCGAAGGAATGTTTATCGCGCAATTTATATTATTAAACGTGCGATTGTTATAATTTATATAATACCTCTTTACGAGTCCCATAGGCTCCGTATGAGAACCGCTTTAGCTGTATTTCTAGTGACTGTCCCGCTATGCACACTGATAATCAAACATTAACAACATACGAAACATTGTACATTACATTTTGTTTCATTCGAATGGAATTCGAGTTTTGTTTTTTAAAGATTTGTACCTTAATTTTTGAATGTTACAACCTAGACGTAAAATCATTATAATTATGAAAAAATTTATTCATATATATATATACGTATATATACATATACACATGGAATTCATATTCATATATATACGTACATATACATATACACATGGACAAATACATTTTTTTTTTTTTTATTTAAATTTACGTGCCGCGTACCGCAATTATATAGCTAGAGGTACGGAACTAAAATAATTACAACAAAGGTATTAAATAATTAAGGTATTAGTTATAACGAAGATATTAACTGTTTACGACAAAGGTATTAAGATAATTATAACAAATGCGTTAATTTGATACATTTTAAAAATTCGAAAACTCTATTAACGATATCCATGTTATCCTTCGGCAAACTTTGCAAGTCGAGCGATGCGATCCCGTACTATGTACACATATAACATGAAAATTTAGTTTATCTTTATGGTATTATTTAGTAATATTGTCGGTAATGCCATATCGTACTGGCATCTACTATAACCTTTTAACTAAATAGCTAACTCATATAGTAAATTTTAATTGCCGAAAATTTCATTCTCATACATAACCGCTTCAAATATCGCTATTAATATTATCTATTGATCTTTATATTAAAAAAATATCAGTTTTTTTTTTTTGAAATTAAAACAGAACATAATTGGATAATAAATAAAACGACTTGATTTAGAGTTTTCTTAATGAATTCAAATCGAGATATGATGTTCGAACTAATGGTAAATTAATTAATAAATTTATTCCCGGATGTAATTAAACGTTTTAAAAACAAAAAGTTTAAAGTAAATTTTTACACGACACAGATCCTTACATGGTTCTATCGGATATTATTCGAATAAATTACAAAACATCCATGATTGAAAATTTCGTCTGTAACAAATGAAATAGAAGATGTCCAGCATATAATATACGCATCTGGTAAATATAACCATCTAAGAAAATTCTATAATATCAACAACAACAACAACAACGTATATTTCATTTCAGCATAATTTACAGTGAGTATACACAAACCAAAATTTTTAAATAATAATTACGTAACGCCCAGTACATCAGAAATAACAGCAAAAAGTAATTGAAAAAAAAAACTGTACAGCAAAAAACAAAAAATTAAAATAGTAATAATAAAACAAAAGAAAAAACACGTTAGACATTAAATAAATAAATAAAGAAGGAATATTAATTTCTAAAATAAGCGCCATATTTACAACAGGTTATGTTTGAGCCTCCTATGTTCATATATTTACTATACATAAATTGGAATTAATCGTAATTATCAATGGTAGAAATTAAACTATTATCGTCGATTAAAGCCGTCATCGCAGAACTTACGCGTTAAATTTAAGATATGGTCCTTAATATAAGGGGCATGTTTCAGTATGCGTGTCAACGATTTTGTGGTATCTAGGGACATTTAGCACACATCTGAGACACCTGTTTTGAAATACTTGTAACTTATTAAAATTTTTTATTTGAAATAAAACTCCAAGCTGGACAACAGTACGTCATTGTGAGACGTATAAGTGTTTTATACAGAATTAATTTATTATTTACATTAAGAAATGATTTTCTGTTGATTATATGGCAGATATACTCCTGCTAGCTTTCAAGGTAGTATGACTGACATGTTCAGAAAAATTTAGTAGTCTGTTATCCAAGACTACTCCGCGGTATCGAACATGTTTTGACCAACTCACAGTGGTAGAGTTGACCTTAACTTCAGCAGGTAACGTGGGACGCCTGCGGGTGAAAAATATAGCCTCTATTTTATCACAATTAATATCAATTTGCCATTTTTTATAATAACGAAAGACACAATTTATTCCTGACTGTAATTTATTAGTAATTGCTTTAGGTATATAAGAAGTACCGAAAAGAGCTGTATCGTCTGCATAAAGAGCAGTCTGAATATCAGGTAGGTTTGGGAAATCAGATAAAAACAAAGTAAACAGAAAGGGACCCAGAATACTACCTTGGAGGACCCCCGCTGAGCACGTTTTCATAGTAGACCTTGAATCATTGATGGTAACGTAAAATAGTCTGCTAAATAACTGCTAATAACGTTGATTACATAACGAGGAAACTGATATTTTATCATTTTGTAAATAATACCTTTATGCCAAGTAGGATCGCTGTCTTAATCCTAATGAAATTATTCTACTAGAACAATTTCATATATTTATTTCGGAATTATTTAAGATTAAACATAGATATTAATAGTCACTACCAAAGCAATAGCAATTTTAACTCATTTTCTATTATTTATATCTGTATATCGTTATTATATATATATATATATATATATATATATGTGTGTGTGTGTGTTTGTTGTGTGAAAATGAACCGAAATTATTCATTCAATGTACGATGCTAAGTAATGACCGCCACTTGTAGACGAAGAAGAAACCCGAAAGAAAAGTATAATTCGAGTTCGGAACAAAATAAAATCCGAAATGAATAGAAGGAAAAAAGACGATATCGGAAGATGCTCGCAAAAGAACAGCGAATACCAGTTTAATTTACTAATTGAATACCGAGATATTTAATGTCATCAATTCTATTAATCACGAAGTTATTACTTAGTCTTACAGTTAGATTCTGCCACAGGCATTGCTCTTGATTACTGTAAACCATATACTTCGTTTTCAAGATTTACAAATTAACCATTTAGATACCTTATTCGCATTATTACGAATCAATGTCTGCATCATATCTGGAAAACTTACTAAGAGAACTGCGTCATCAGCGTAACTGGCTATTTTACCCGTAACATTTAACATAAGTCATTAATATATATCAAAAATAAAAAAGGACCGAGCACACTTCCTCGCGGTAGTGCACTCACTTATAGTATCTTTTATTTTTCTATATCGTCTATTTATAATGCCTCCGAACCCACAAGCGTACAATTTACTGAGCAAAATACCATAATCAACTGTATCAAATGCTCTACATAAATCGAAATATACAGCTACAACTGAACGCCCTTCTTCCAAATTATTCGCTATGCATGAAACATGGTGATAGAGGGCGCTGTCGGTATTTTTACCCGCGGTAAAAAACCAAATTGGTTTTCGCTGAAATAATTTATCTTCGATAGATACTGTAACATAATAACACTTCTCTAGTATTTTATGAAATATTGGATAGTCGCTGATCTGTAATTGTTGTTTCGTCGCCGTTTTTATAAATCGGTGTTGCCTAACTTTAAAACTTCCGGGAATTGTTCATGTATCAGAGGGATTCGTTGAATATGTTAATGTTACTACGAAGAAATCGTTGTTTTTATTCAAAGCAATCGGAATTCCGTCAAAGCCAACGGAAGATTTAATCTCATTATGAAAGCGAACGAATTAAGATAATTACGATTAATTGCTGGGTAACTTGCTCTGCTACTATACGTTATCATTCAATAAATTTACGCATTCTTCGAAATTGAAACTACACGCTGCTAACGTTGTCATCGACGATAGGTTTATTAATAACAAGTTCTTTGGTAGACGAATGTTTTTTTATCAATTACCCGATTTACAATAGAGTACTTTTGATTAATAATAATAATAATTGAAATATTATTTCAATTTTAATTTTTTATTATTATTGAATCAACGCATATATTCCCAGCTCGCTTGCCTAGTAATAGATGGATTCAGCTAGCGGTAATTACGTGAAACATTCGATCTAATGATAGGCATAATTAGAGTTAACGAATCAGCTAGAAGTCGAATAGTTTGGTACTCCTTAATTTTCTAATCTTCAAAAGTTTTCCTTAGCAATCAGTTATATCCGATAGAATTTACACGAAATACCTCTCGCAATCGCGTCCGAATTACATTAAATCAACCTACTATAAACATTCGCTTGACTAGACCGTCTGTAATAGATATTTTAAATGTTCGCTTAAAAATAATAATAATATTACGTAAGAATAATATTAAATAATAATCGAATCGAATATCCACGCGACCAATGCAGTGGTAAACCGGCGCTCGTGCACAGTTTGCGCATAATTTATTACCGCTCGAAATGATTTATTTTTACCTACTATTTTTTTTATTCATGTTTTTTTTTTTTTTTTATTTTTTTTTATTTATTTTTTTTTTTTTTTTTTGGCCTGGCTGTACATACCATTTGGCCACCAAAAGAACAAAAATAGGACACAAATAAATATAACGAATGAATTAACTTAAATTAAAGTAAGAGAGATAATTATAAAATAGGAGTATAAGAACAAAAATAAATCATAAATAAATATAACCAATGAATTAGATTAAACTAAAAGAAGAGAAATAACTATAAAATATGAATATAGCAGGATAATCATAATAAAATGTATCATATAAAAAGAGGAAAGGAAAAATTACTCCCAAAACAAAAACCAACACTTAAATTAGAATACGATTTATAATAATGAATTTAAATAATACTATTAAAAAACATCAACATCCAAACATATCAAGGATAGGATACAGTAAGGAGGAAAAACACCAAGGGAGAATAACTTCTCAAGCAAACCTGTACGTCTCTGTTCAAACCACCCACAGCTGAAGAATGAATGGTTGATATATTAATACGCGGCTACGTTATTTTATATGACGTTTGTGTACAGTGTAATTTCGGAATAAATCTAAATGGAAGATCGAATAATATTGAATAATAATAATATCGTTTCAGGGCAACGTGTTTATAGCGATTCTTTAGACGAAGTCGATACGTTTCAAAGTTTCGAAGACGCCGCGTTCAGCAGTCCGATAGGCGGCGGAGGCGCTCACGTATCCACGTCTGTTTTTTCAGACGCGCACGAAAGCACTCAAATGTCGACGGCCCGTTCGCAACTGTACGTTAAATCGCCTCCGCAATCGCCGAATTCTTCGCGTTACTATCATCAATTAGCCGAACAAGAATTTCCTCAATACGGCGACGACGAACGACGCCCGTCCGATTACTACTATTACTATTCGCTCGAAATGCATCCGCTTTACCGGCAAATGCGAGAACACGATTCTTGTTGCGAACACAAAGACGACGCGCCCGAACTAGCGACGGATGTTTCGCATGTAAGTCGGTTTCAATTCTTAAATCAACGACAATCGATACGGGCGGAAACGCGCGACGAACGAGCTTCAGTTAAAAATGAAAGTATACAATCGCCGAACGAGCAACCAGCGATGGAACTATCAGCGCCGCTACAATCGGAACGGCAACAATTAGCGCGACAATTGGAATCGTACGAAGAAGACCGATCGACGAACGAAAGTCTACAACGAACGTTCAGTCGACGACGATTAAGACCTTCGACCGAACTACGATTAGAATTGAAAGATCGATCGCCGTATTGGAAGAATAAAAGTTTACAGACTCTGCATCAGCCGAAGCACGAACGATTTTCGCCGCTGTCGCGTTCGTGCGAACCCGAACAATACGAATTGTTGGAAAAAGGCTTCTGGAAAGACGATCGCCGTGAAAAGCCTTTGAACGAAAATCGATCGCAAGAAGAATCGACGGCGGTCGAACAGGGACCGAAGACGAAACGCTCGACCGCGTCGACGGTACTGCGACAAACTCAAACCGAAGAATTACGAGAAATTTCTAAATCGCACGTAGGCACTCAGATGGACGCGACCGAGCGTATTAAAGCCCGAGGCGAAGCTAATATTTTAGTCATCGAAACGGACGTTTAATTATCTTCCACTTGTTCTGCCTTGTCCGCTTGATGACGACCATTGTGTTCAATTATCTTCCGTTGCTTACTTCTCTTATATTTTCAATTGTCGCTTGCGTACTTATTTTTTTCCTCGTAATATTTTAGTTCGTATTTATCTCCTCTCATCATATGACCCACCGATACGCGATCTGTCTCTTTTTAATGACGGTTAACAGTAGGCTTTCGCGAACACCTCCGCATCAGCTACTTTCTACCGTCTAGCTGATCTTCAAAAGCCGTCGATGAATCCAAATTACGCTTTAATCTTCTTCGACGAGGCTGTCGCGAGTGTCCGTGTTTCAGCCGCCTACGTTACTGCAGCCCACATATATATATATATATATATATATATATAACATCTCGCCGGGCGCAATTTACTAATATCGCGACTGCACAATATAGGCCCTCGAGTTTCACCTTCCGCGCTATCTCTATCCTGCACCAAATTTCCGTAATTTGTCCCTTCAGAAAACTATGTAACATGATACTTTTCTCTATCCTTTCTCCGACAATTGTAATTTCCTTCATATCTTTCCGAAAAATTATTTCGAGATATATATATATATAGTCGTATATTTCGTTTTACTAAAGTTTAATTCCAAAATTATTCGCGCGTCTGCGTATAATTTGAATTAGCTTAGTCAGTTATTTTCTCTCGAAATAACTAAATCAATTCGGTCGGTTTATTCTTAGGTCCTAATTTTAAATTAAATTCGATGCGTTTTATTATCGGCCATTTTAAAATTATCGCACGTCGAAAAGAAGTGATTTACGATCCTTTCAGGGGGAATGTAGTTAATTCGATATTCTTCGTAATAGTATAATTAGTCTCGAAATCGATCTATAAACAATTATACAAATTAAGAACTCGCAGTCGACGAATTGATTTTAAACCAACTCTCGTCTGATACCCAGATGTATGTGTCTGCGTACGAGCGTAGGAATATAAATAAATTAAGAGGTATGCACATTTTAAAGGTATATATATATATCAAATAAGTGAGGGTAGAAATATCGATGTTATTGAAAATAATGTTAGTATAATAACAGTTTAACAGATAGGCCGATAATTTCACACAGAGTGCCGATCTGATTTATGTATCATCGTTCGTCGTCGAACGTCGTGACTTGCACGTTTATTTTTACAGACGAAATAGACTAGCGTTCGAGGCATTAATTATAATAATTAATCATTATATAATGATGAAACACTTTATACGTTAGAGTTGACAGTCGAGCACTCTTGCACCGATACAACTGATTTGATATTATCCAGATTCCGGTCTTAATAATTAAATTTAATATAAAGAATTTAGAGCTAGTCGTAGAAAACTGCTAACGCGTACCTATCGAGCCCGACGCTGTATTTAGATTTAGAATCTTCGAGGGTGATTTCATCAAATTTACTATATCCTTCCTATTAAATTTATATTTTCTTCTTTTCCTCAATCTGTAGATTGATGGATTATGACTCTAGTGAGTTCGACTGAAATAGTATTTTCTCTGTCTTTCTTTTGAAGGTTTACATAACTTATTTTGCTCCCGTGTCTTCTATTATTTGATCGATATATTTACCCATTGATCTTCCTTTGTATAATTTTCCGTCCATTTTCCTTTCGAATTATACGAAACTCGAATTGCGTCGATATGCCTATCCATTTAATTCTTCTTAACTTCCGAATTAAGCTTCTCGATATGCTCCGTACGTATGATTTAACAAAATGTTTCCTAGTTTCCGTTTTGAAATTTCTCGACATTAGTAAAGATCTCTTTGAAAGTCATTTTCACTAGACTAATTCTAGTCGATATTTATTCTCATTTTGAGTGATTATGCTATGGTATCTGTAACTTGTTTTAATCTTTTTCCATTAATTTTTAACATCTATTATATTTTGCTTTTTAGCGTTTTCTTTATTTATTGACACATTATATATATATATATATATATATATATATATATATATATATATATATATTGTGCAGCAATCATCGATTCTTCAAGTTTTTTTCCACTACTTTCCACGATTGCTATGTCATCTGCAAAACGGAACATCACAACATCTACGACCCTTCAAAATCTTGCGTGATTTTTTCGGGCGTATATATTAAAAAGTCCCGGTGATTTAGAACATCCCGGTCATATTCCTTTCCCTATATTTATTTATTTCTTCTACTTTTTCCCCTATTATTATTATCATTTGTGTTTCATATAACGATTTTATTATTCCTTTATCTTTATAGTCCACCGATATTTCATCCATTACATTCCACGGACGGTCTCGTTTAACCCCTGTCAAAAGCCTTCTCCATATCAGTAAATACCCCATCACCTCTAATTTTTCTTCAATTATTTGTCGATTTCTTAATATTGCCTCTCGGGTTCCTCGATTCGTCCGCAATCCGTATTGATCATCGTTTAAGTTTTCTTCTATTAATTCTGTTTAATATAATTTTCGTTAGTATCAACTTTTTCGTTCTCTATTCATTGAACTTTCTTCTAACTTTATTTTTGGCGTATCGTTTTTTTTTTTTGGAAATCGTTTAGAATTTTTCCGCTTTCATATTTATTAAGTTACATAAATTAGTTTCCGTATCTAAATTTTGGGAGTATTATCCCATATTGGTGTTTTCTTGCTTTTCGATTGTTTCAACGCAAAAATTTAATTTCTTCTACTACTATTATAGGCGGCCTCAAATTATCATTCGTATTCGTTTCCTCGTTTACTTATTTATTTCTTTATTAGCGTCCATACCCTGGGACAGTTCTCCTATATATATCGTTTCCAGCGTCGTATTACGTATTTATCTTCTTGTTGTCCATTTTTATATTCTTCTTCGTCGGTAACCGCGCCGTGTACTACTAAGGCAAGACGCACGAGAGGAATTTTTATATTAACGGATAAATTTCGGATAAATGAAGGAAGGTAAGCAGCCTAGATTTGGACGTCGGAGAATGTTGTTAAATATTCGAGAGAGTATTCGGAGAGTTTGCGATTGTACGTTCGGAGAAATAGAGTCGTCAGATAAGGAAGCGAGTGAGGAATAATTAAAGGAATATTGCGTGCACTACATTCGGGATGGTCTTTATTAGTAAACAAGTATTTGTGAATAAGCAACGCGTGTGGCCTGAGCGTACTCGTCTCGAGACTATTTCGTTTCTTCTGTTCGAGTTATGCCACGCGGTTGACTTTATTCAGTTGATGTTGTATTGCTGCAAATTCGAGAATCTTTTGTTTCGGACAATTTAGATCGTACGTCGTGAAGATAAGTACTTTATTGGAATTAGTGTAGCTGGAATAGGCGATATTAGACACGCTGCTTTTAAGGCTGCATCTGCACTGTCGTTATGTCCCGCAATCAGAATAATTTCTACGGAAAATTCCGATACGTTGACTAGGATGGGGATGTTTTGGTGGTGCGATCTGTTTTTAATACTTCTAAGGGAGCTCGAGAAATCGTTGCCGATAATAACATTATAGTTCTCCAATAACCAAATCGATAGCAATTGAAATTCCGTACAGCTCCGTAAATAGGAAATGTCGTGGAAGCGCCAAATGCGGTAACATCATTTGGATATAAAAAATTGCGCAACCGCAGTAGTTGTCTCTTTTGGCATCGTCCGTATATATATATATATATATATATATATATATATATATATATATATATATATATATAATATATATCTCTACAGTCGTATATTGATCATAATTGACCGTCGTGACCATTATGTAGCAATCAAATTCCTCCACAGTTGTCGATCATCTGCCGAGTGTACCAAATCTGGTATTGACAGTTTAACACGTCGGCATATTTGTTTCGTCCATCGGGTCATTGGTCGACCTTTTCTTCTATGTCCGTTCATTCTTGCTAGTGTGACTGTCTAAGTCTCGTGCACGCATTATATGACCAAAAAATTTGCGCATTTTATCGCGTATGTCTTGTGACAGTCGTTTATCTATATTAAGACGCTTAATGATCGAGACGTTCGTTTGTTTATCGTGTCATTTTATACCCACCAGCATTATGCGCCAGCATTTCATTTCAAATGCATCAATATATTGCTGATCCGTGGAGTTTATTACCCATGTTTCGGAACCATAGATAAAGATGGAGAACACCGGCGAACGAACAAGTTGTATTTTTTTGTAGAATCATTGATATTTCCATCCCGCCAGATACGTTGCAACTTATTCATAGCATTTAGACTCATCGCAGATCGTCTCCTTATTTCTTTGCTCGAGCCTCCTTTATCGTTGATCCGGACACATAGATATTCAAATTCGTAGGAATACAGACGACTTTAATAAGTAAGACATAATTCGAGAAGAGGGAGAGGTATTTTCATCTTCTATATTCCATTTTCTTTAATTTTGTAATCGTTAAAGCGCTTTCTAATATGATTGCGAACTTTATTTCTTCTTTATTTAAGTTTTCATCTTATTTAAATTTATATTAAACTTCATTAAAATGTACAGCGGGGCGGAGTAAGTAGCGAAAGCGATCGAAATATCTACCTTTTAGCGCAAGTCAAGGAAATCTAAGCATTATACGTCGATTTTCTGTCCATAAGATCGATCCTTATATTCCATCCTCTCTAATACGTTAATGTCGCTTTAATAAATTTCTTTTACCGAGAGCTTCGATTTTCCGGAACACTCTTCATACTGTAGCAGCGTATTTCCGGATTTTACGCGTTATGGATTTATTCGACTGTTAATTACAGATTTCGTTTTATTAACGAGAGATGAGTCGTACTTCGTATTGAAACGGACGCCTGATTGGTCTCGTCGGTCATGAGAAAAATATTCTTCGAAATGTTTAAATATTCCTACACACGAACCAATAAAAAGATTATCTAATTATAATACCGAACGTTTCGCTTCAACTAGGTCGTTTATATTGATAAAAGTTCCTTAGTTACAAATTAAAAAAAAAAAAAAACGTTTAAAATAAAAAATTGTAAAAAAACTGCGTGCCTACGCTGAGATTTTCGTTTTTAAAAAATACATATCTCGATGTACTGAACATAAAAATTATATATTTCCGAAAGAAATGCTGACAAATCGGATCCTTAATAGTAAAAAATTTATGCAAATACCGAACAGTAACACGTATATAAACGGTTCTATTAAAAATTCGACCAAACGATATCATTATGCATTAAATAATGTTGCTTATAAAAGTATATTAAAGAATAAACAATTACCGAACGCGCGGTAGATTTTTAATAAATTTCGATAACGTGAAACTGTATGACATAAATATTCGTATATGCAAAAAAATTAATAAAACTTAAATACTATACACATTGTATGTATTCATTACGATATATTTGTAAAAAAAAAAAAAATGTTCTTTTTATTCGCACAGCACAAAGGCATCTTGCATTTACTACATTCAATACGGCTAGCACCTGAACATGAGGACGGTCTACAAATCCTTTTAGTACCTAAATGATATAAATTTCTATAATAATATATTACAAAAAAAAATAATAGAAATTTATTTTTTCGATCGGGTTGAACGTGCTAAATAATTTAGCGATAATTCATACGTTGCGTTCATTTTTTGGTTCATCATCTGAAATATCACTGAGAAATCGTTCGAGATAAACAGTTAACGGTCTAAATCGACCTGTCCATTAATTTAACACGTCGAAAATTTAAAACTCAAAATAATACATCGCAAATAATTATAATAATTATCATTTCCACACGCGTTATCTGCGTAACTATACCGTTCTGTATCCATTATATAAATCATAAATCAAACATTAGAAAAAGGTGTACTTTACTTTCATTATGATCACAATTCATTACGAAATATACTTAATTCCGAAAAACACTCTCGACTTCTCACGAAAGTAACTCTATATTTACATAAATCTTTTACCAAGTATTCGTAAAATATAGATGTTTGTTAAAATTTCGCAAACGAAAGGAACGCACAGGTGTGCTAAACTTTACGCGGCGATGACCAAAGTGGCTCCGTTCTGAAGTCTACGTTGCACGTAGAATATTTCAACGAAATTATAGCTGTGCGCGCAGGCACGAGAGAAAAAATTCAAACGCACCAATTTTTTTGAAAGGCTATTAAATAATTCAATGGAGCAAAAATACAATCACATCATATTCACCAAACGACGTATTACGCGTGATAAATATAAGGTTACGATAAATTCAAAGTTATTAATTCGAAGTCTACTAAATATCTCGGTGTTCATTTGGATCAATCATTAACCCGGGCGAAACATATAAAAGCCAAGAATATCGAGCTAGAACTTAAGATGAAACAATTGTATCGGCTGTTAGGACCTCGTTCGCGATTGAATATAAATAATAAGTTAAAATTGTATAAAGCTTTATATTGAAGCCGATATGTTTGTATGCAGCAGAACTATGGGGATGTGCTTCGGCCACTAACGTGGAACGAATCCAGCGCAGGCAGAATAAAATACTACGGTTGATAGTCGCTGGTCCATGGTACGTCTTCAACATTACACACCGACCTACATGTAAAATATGTCGCTGAAGAGATTAAAACGGCAATCCATCCACCATCTCCTGATACATACCGACATAAAATCCAGTAGATAATTATTTAAATTAGTTCTGGATTAGAGGGAAAGAAAAAAAAAAGCAATTTGTTTTTGGGGGGTGGGGTAGTTTTCACCTTTTGGCCAGTTTAAGTGGATTGTTCAGTTAGTAAAGTTATATAATCTACGCGAATCCAAGGAGAATAAGTTCTTCGAGTTGTATTGGCAGCATATTCCTTGTCAATAGAAGTTCAGACATAAATTTATGTCTATTTTTGTATTTGTGGCAGGACCATATCTGATGTTATCTCCGATATTACATATCTCATAAACTCCAATTATCCCCAATTTGGCGAGATTACTAGGTTTACAATTATGACCACTCCTTAGTCTAACAAACATAGAGACAAAATCTTTATGGAGAAGATTCCCATGTTTAAACCACGGTTCTTTTGGAATAAATTTGAAATATGATTAAAAAGAACGCTACAATATTTCCTTAAGCTTTTATACATACATACATATATATTATATATATATATATATATATATATATATATGTGTGTGTGTCTAAAGAGCTTCATTGCTCATTCTGTCGACAGAAAATTGAAAACCGTCCGTCTTGGTCAGCATACAGTCCAGTATTGCCAGAAGTGGAAACTAAACGAAACGTAAATACTAGGAGAAAATTGAACGGTGAATAACCAAAGCAACGGAAAGTGATAATAATTTACAAAACAAACTTTAATATTTACTTTATTATGCGTTAAATCTATTCCGATTTATTTATATTTATAGATAATCGTTTTTAAAGTAATAACGCTAGGATATTTGATTAACGATTTAAAGAATAATCAATTTAAACTTAAGAAAATATCGTTGCACAAATGGCGATCATCTTCTCGTTTTCCGAAATCAAAATTTCATTCGAAACTTTTGGTCGAGTAGTTTTGAGTTACTCAAAAATCATCAAAACCGCCCGTCTTCTCCGGGTCACCCTATAGAACGAATCGCAGCTTCTTCAAGCCGCGTTCCGGTCGTAATGTTCGTTTCAATGTTTGGTCTCGGCTTTCCGTCGATATAACCTAAAACTTGATCACGTTTTAATATATACATTTTCAAAGATGATACTTATGCGATTGTTCGCTTTAGTGAAACTTCAGGTTTACGTACTTGTTATTCGGATCGAGCTTAGCGAGTCTTTACATTTTTGTACCGGGGGCTGTATATAAAAACTATTGCGCGTCAATATTTCAAAATTTAACCTAGCGATTTCGAATCGTGTCTAGATGTGTTTCCTACCACCGGTACATTAATTTTTGAACTTTAAACGCCATCTACACATTCGCAGATTACATCCATCTCGGTTATTTATTTGTTAGTTGTCATTCGTGTTGTTCGGTATTAAGTATCGATTTCTTACTTATTGTACATTACTTCGTATATCGAGTATGAAATTTTTAACTTTACAAAGTGGCTTAAATTGTTTATAATCGAGTATTTGCCCCGGAAAGAAAAAGCAGATAGTCGATTGAAACAAATGATTTTTAAACGTGTATAGAATTTTTACTTACAACTTACAAAATTGCTCTAGGCACTTTTGTAGAAAAGTTTAATGTGTGAGATAGTCTTACGCGCGAAACGGCATAAATTACACATACTTTATATATTTACGAAATGTATGTAATTATAAATATAATTAATTATGAATGTTTATAGTTTACGAGAACTTTTTAAGGTGTATAATTTAAATGTTTACTAATAATTTTCGAAATCGTTTCGTATTAAGGTGTTAAAATTATCGGAGATTTTTACAAATGTATTATTTTGTACTATAATGCGTGAAAATGAACGTTCGAAATCCTTTTGTACTAAAATATTAACTACGGGAAATTTTCGACAATGAGTCGGGTTTTTTTTTTGGCCCAGTGAGTTTGCGCTATGACGCGTGAAAGGGAACACATGTAATGACACAGGCTTTAAAACTGTGTTATACACCGGCAGTTTATTATTATGCATTATTATCAATTCATTTACTTAATACTATTATTAAACTCTAATACGAGCATAATGATAGAGAATTTGTTTTTGCTAGCCTAATACTCTTACCCCATTTAACTTCCGCCGACAAAAAGGTTTGACGTCGCCTAGTAAAAATCATAGCTTCTATTTTATCTACGCTAATTTTTAACCCCTTCCGTCGTTTATAAAACTTAAGTATACATATGGTTATATATTAAAACTTTGTTAAATAAACTGAGTTTTGAATACCGCCCTAACAACACCCAGTCTATTTCCCGTAACTTATGAGAAATTTGTTTTCTTTTCATCTTGACATGCACCTTCCAGTTCAGACGTGAGTCTAGATGCATGTCAAGGTACTTGGCTGAATCTGCCTTCGGGACTGCAATGCCATCAATATATACTGGTAAATAGGTATATCGTCTGAGAGTGAATATGACATGAGCTGATTTCTGGTGATTAACTAAGATTTTCCAAACACGCATCCATTTACTAATTTTGTGTATGGCTCGTTGCAGGTTAGTTGTTGCACTTTCTATGGTATCACCAACTGACAGAATAGCAGTATCATCAGCAAGTGTGGCAATACAGGTTTCTGTAGTTGGCGGTATATCTGCTGTGTATAACAGGTACAAGTCCAAGGACGCTACCTTGTGGCACTCCTGCCTTTATTAGATACGGTAACGATATAGCCTCTGCCAGAGAGACCTGAAAGCTTCTCTCTGCAAGGTAGAATTCGAGTAATTGACACATATTTCTCGGAAGGATTGTACTAATTTTGTAAATTAAGTCCTTCATGCCATACCTTGTCGAAGGCTTACGATACGTCTAGAAACACTGTTGCACAATATTTCTTTTCCTCCATAGCACGTTCAGTGGTCGCAGTTACCCGATGTAACTGATCGATCGTAGAGTGCTTATCCCTAAATCAAAATTGATGATTCGGAAGAGCAACAAGGGGCTTTAATCGTTTCAACAGCAGTTTTTCAAATAATTTACATATAGACGGCAGAAGTAAAATTGGCCTATATGATGTCATATGTTCTAACGGTTTTCCCGGTTTTGGAATCATAATGACTTGCGCGATTTTGAAACATTTAGGAATGTGCCTCAACCTGAAGCATGTGTTGAATAGATACGTTAGCATGATGGTCCCCTTACGAGAAAGTTGTTTAAGAACTGCTGGTGAAATGTTGTCTATACCAGGTGCTTTCTTTGGATTTATGTTTGTATCGATTTCCATGGCTACTTCATATGGAGTAATGGGTTTTATTACGATGTCTGGTTGATATCTTCTAGATAAATTTATGCTCGTCTGTATAACGTGAGGCTGAAAAACTGACGCGAGATATTGCGCAAACAGTTCAGCTTTCTCATCCTCTTTTCGTATCCATTGTCCATTATCATTTCGAATTGGAGCTATCTGAATTTGTGGTCGCTTAAAACGCCTTGTTGCTTTCCATAAGGAATAATCTTTATTTGCGTCCGCACTCAAGTTTTTTAAGAATTCTGAAACGTTATTCTGTTTGAATTCAGAAAGTAATCGATTGAGCATGTTACTTTTTCGATTAAAACTTGTTTTATCCATAGGATTCCTTGATTGATGCCAAACTTTGCGAGCCTTCCTTCGTTCTTTAATTAGTTCCCTTATTTTAAGGGGATAATTAACCTCCATTGGCAACTGGTTCTGAACAGCTAGAGTGGAATAGTGGGCAGCTTCTTTAACTGAATCGATAAAATCTTGTGCTGCTACTTCCAGTTCTTTTATTGTTTTAAGACGAATTCTAAGTTCAATTAAAGAGTCAAATTTATCTCTAAACTGGTCCCAATTTGTAGCTCTGTTTGTAAGAGTAGTTCGAACCCTGTTTGTGCTAACAACGGAACTAATTGTCATCAAGACTGGAATAAGTCCATTATGCCTCTAACGTTTAAATATGTAGATGTAACTCCTTTGTTAATGAAAATATCGAGAAGGTCAGGCACCTTACTCTGATCTGTAGGCCAATAGGTTGGTCTGCGTGAAGAATAAAATTCACAACCACATAAATTGATAGCACGAAGAAGTTCGAAGTCTTTTTTTGGCGTTACTATACGAGATCCCCATATTGTATGTTTTACATTATAGTCTCCTCCAATGATGAAATGCGGCCCAAGTCGATTGAAAATA
Organism: Coronaproctus castanopsis; assembly: GCA_032883995.1. Classification (NCBI taxonomy): domain Eukaryota; kingdom Metazoa; phylum Arthropoda; class Insecta; order Hemiptera; family Monophlebidae; genus Coronaproctus; species Coronaproctus castanopsis. The sequence goes on along the minus strand of CM065054.1, from coordinate 104,929,672 downwards.
TTTATTATTTGTTTTTTCTCAACATACAGACCCTTGAGTTATTTCCTATCTGCTGAATTTAAACTTATAACTTTCTTTACTATATCCTTCTCCATATAATCTATCATTCCGTGCCACTGGCCTTATAAGCAGTATAAGGTACGTTAAAAAAAAAAAAATCGAATGGCAACTAAACAAAATATACGGCATTTCATTTTTAACCAGTTCAGTCATACATTATAAAATCTTAACATTAAATTATAAATTTCATAGGGATACTATACCGCTTCTTGGGTGAACCGTAGTTAATTTTCTATATATTTATACGAAAATTTTTAAAACGGTGACACTTCGTATATACAAATTTTCATTAACATTGAAAATTCATGTAGCATATAGTGGACATTGTGACTGAATTAGTTAATCTTGTTTTAAATTTCCAAATAAAACTAAAGCTATCTTTTTCAGTCGTAGGCATCCAATAGCACCTAACAGAATTCTCATAGCTAATAAAACGATTCATTGAACTAATGAAATACGCTATCTCGGTGACTTTCTCGATCATCGTCTAAATTTCACTCGGCACTTATCTCGTATTAGTATTAAAGCGAATAAATCAATTTCCGCCATCTACACCCTAACCGAAAATCCTTCCTGAACTTTCGTAATAAAATTTATACGCCCGGTAATAACTTACACGTATTATGACCATCTATTTCAAATAGAAAAAAACGGAGACGATACTTTTTTCAAGACGACGCCCACTAACGCTACCTGAGGTTACAATCGATGGTAAATGTATTCAGTGGTCGAGTTCGATACTTAGGAGAGTCATATTAGATTCTCATCTATCGTTGACAACGTGCTCAATACTCTCACCAATTTTTAATCGTCATTCTTCTTTATCTATTTCAAACGAAAAGTTATTATACACATCTACTACACCGATTAACTTATGCCTACTTTGGTTTTCTGTTTCCAACGGTACTCGTAAAAGATTACAGCTGTTACAAAACCACTGCTGCAGTATTGAACGCCCGTAGATGTACTAAATTGCGTGATATGCATTCGCAGTTTAACCTTTTAGATACACTTACTCATATAAACAGATTATCTAGTAAATTTTACCATAATTGTATAATGCATGACAGCGCATTAATTAACACTATAGGCGATTACGACATGACCAGTCTCATCGTACGTTAAATATAAACACCGCAGAATTATAGATTACATGTTTAAGAATTACTTTCCTATTTACTACGTGTTTTCCCTCTTTACTTAAGTTCTAATTATAATTTATTTTTATTATTTTCTTGCTACTTTTTTTTTAATTTTTTCCTGTACTTAAACGTTGAAAACTTTAAATTTTAAGTTTTAAATTTTAATTTTATTACATATACATTAGATGTCGTTGTACATTAGTAAGTTAACTGTTAAGGTATGTGTATATATATATATATATATATATATATATATATATATATATATATATATATATATATATATATATATAAAGGTACTTAACATTCTTCATTATTCAATTATTCATGTATCCTTGATTTTGTTTATATGTTTTGTAAACATATATTTCTTCTTCTTCTTCAGCATATAAACAACTTCGAACTATAGAAAACAGATGCATCCGATGCATACATTGAATTAGTACGTAAGAATCTCATTTATTATTAACCTACTCCATCAAAAGCATTCTATATATTAAACCTATCCGTTAAAATCTTCAGTCGGTGTTCATCTAACACTAATCCACACAACATTAGGCCTATTGCAGATTACGATTCCAGGCGACTAAAAACCACGTATATAGACGTCTAAAACAACGAACCTATTATAAACTTTCGATCGATTAATATTAGCTAACTACGTAGTATTAATTTTGCTCTGTATTAAAATCGGAGTTACCTTGTAGCAATCATCGTATATTATATATATATATATATATATATATATATATATATATATATATATATATATATATATATATATATATATATATATATATATATATATATAGTAGTAAATGATAATTAAATTACTTTTATTCCGGTTTTACATGTTTTAGTGGTATTTATTTTTTTTTTACCTTTAATTTTCAATATATATTTTAAAATACAAAATCATTATCATCGTCTGATTGTTCGTTGCCGAACGTCGTGACTAGCTAATGTTTTATTTTTACCTACAACATTTTTTTTATTTATTTATAATACTGCGAGCTGTCCACCGATGACATTTAGCAGTACGTTTAAGAGAATTGAACATGAGGGGGACAAGTATCCAGCGATACCTCCCCGAATACGACGACCCTAAACGAGATCCTGCGATTTCTGACGTTTTAGTCCCTTTATGTCACCGGTGGTATCAAGCAATCCCCTAGCAAAAGTATTCGGGTGGCTATCGAGTTTTCTTGCGTGTCTTTTAGCGTGAACTTTCACGACCTCGGCCACATATCTATACGTAAATATCGATGCAATGTTAGATTTGTTACATACTAAGGTGCCTTGGTTATCATCCGAAGAATTTTATTTTGTGACGTTTGTATTATTTTCAGGTTTGATGGTCTAGCACAACCCCAAAGTTGCACCCCCATAGTTCCAGACAGGCCTTAGAACCACCGTATATATTAAACGTTTGTTATCTGTCGTTAGTACACTGTTTCTCCCTATCGGCCAGTACATTTTTTTAATTCGAATATCTAGTTCTTTTTTCTTCATCTGTATGTGATGTTTCCATGTTAATCGGCTATCCAGGCGTAATCCTAAATACTTGACCGTTGATCGCACTGACAGATCGCTGCTATTCATCCTGACGGGCGGGGGTGTAACTTTTCTGTCGGTAAAATGGATATTGACAGATTTGTTTTCATTAATTCCAATTTTCCATTTTTTAAACCACATCTCCGCCTTAGTAAGAGCTTTCTGTAGGTTACTGCTAGCTATTTTCGGATCTGTGTGTGTTGAAAGCAGTGCAGTGTCATCCGCAAATGTGGCCACCTGTACGTTTTCCATTGTAGGGAAATCAGCCGTGTATAACAAGTACAGCGTGGGGCCCAGCACAGAACCTTGGGGAACTAAAACAGGATGTATTTCTGAATAGGCATGTTTCTAACGCATTTGAAAGTGCCGATTTTCTATGTATGATTTCGACAACGGGTAAACATTTTTTAAGCTAGCACATCTGTATGCGACACGATGTTATGCCTTCTACGTGATAATTCATAATTAAATAATGACGGAAAACTTTCTACGACGCGTGTTGATTTTGAGAACTCCCGGCCGTCGAGTTGACAGTCGAGCACTCCAGCAACTAATAGAAAAATAACGATGATAAATATATTACTATATATTTATCTGCGGTAAGGATATTTTTTACCGGTACACAATTATCTTTCTTTAAAATTATACGTAATTTTTACTACGCAAGTATACCGTTTTGTTTTGTTTATTATTATAATAAATTGCTTCGCTTAAAAATCTTCATTTCCAACATTGTTCTTGTTTTGAAAGAAGAGATTCCATCGAAAAATAGTAAGCCTGACCGAAGTACATTTCCGGCGATAACCGTAGACATCTTTCTAATGGCGGTGAAGAGTAATTATCTGTCTGTTTAGTTTAAACAAACTACAGATGCTACAAAATCGGCGCTTCCGAATTATATTAAATAAGCCAAATTGGTCTCGGTTCGAATCACCGCGTGATATTTTATACTTCCTCTATATACGTGACGAAATTGTAACGAGAACGAGGAAGTCTCTGATCGATATGTATCATAATCGAATAATTAACTACATTTGTAAAATTATAAATACCGAATAAGAAATATCGTTATAAAAGTGTCCATCAAAAGATATTTTAGTTGACGAATGAAAAGCTGTAGTTTCTTGCTATTCTATTTTTAGTTTTAGTCGTGTAAATGACTTACAATTTTTTTTTTATGTAATTCAATTATAATTTTGAAGGAAACTTATGGCTTCATTTCTGCTGGATAGTACGTTTTTTTTAGGTTTTTTTTTCTTACAAACTTTTCCTACTGAATCTTTGCTCTATATTTTTTATAATTTATAAGTCTTCTCCTTTGATTTGTGACGTATCCTGCTACTTAGGCCAGATGTACGGAAGGAAAGGAGTTAAGAACTAGATTAGAAGAAGTTTAGTCTCGATGGAAGAAGTGCGTTGTAATATGTTGGGAAGGTTGTAAGGAAGGCCAGCAAGCTGACGTTGAAAGGTAGATGCTGGACAGGAAACTAGAATGTGAGCGATGGTAAGAGGAGTATTGCATGCACGACAGGTAGGCCGATCTTCCCTGGTGAACAGGAACTACTGGTGCGTAAGACGTGTGTGTCCGGATCAATTATTCTTTAGATTAATTCTTAATATCGGTTATAGACATTATCCTTTGAACGATTGTATAATATTTTTATTATTATTATTATTATTATTATTATTGTAAATCAGATGTCAAATAAATGTTATTGTTCTTCTTAAAAATAATTACAAGTCGAGAAATTTTTCATTTTTTTTTTTTTTAACGAGTATTTAACTCCTCGCGTCTACTCGTTTTGATTAACATTCCAAAGCCAATCATTAATAAAAAAAAAATAATACAAACAATAACGAACGCAATTAATATATTTATTCTGATTTTTATTATACTACATATATATATATACACATATATATTGTGCGTGTGTATGTTTATGTCATGTATTGAGAAGAAGTGCGATTATCGAAGAAAACCCAGACTATTAAAGATGCAACCGTAGCGTGAGTAAAATTAATGACGTAATTTAACAATGAAATATAAATAACCGAAAAATTAACAGGTTTTGCAAAATTCTTTCGTTAGTGTAGAATTTGATAATTCGGATAATTTGCAACCCGCGTATTTGAAAGCTTTTTCACATTCATCCGGATCATCTGTAACGGTAAATACGATTATATTAATTAATTCATTAATTAATTCATTAATTAATTTACTTAAGCCGAGCGTGTATAACCACCGTCGTATTTAAAATACAACCCCGCGTAAATGTAGCCGGATGTTTTTGGATGAAATACATTAATTAGCTTAATTAAGATTTAAATTAAGACTTCTTTTTAACAATTCGACGTTGATTCAATTTAGTTTCAATTTGATTAGATTCAATTTCAATTTCAATTTCAATTTCAATTCAATTCAATTTATTTCCAGAAACAAAAAAAAAAAAAAAATAGATTTATAATGAAATCCGCGAATGCGCATTATCAGCGAGAGCAGCGGAAAATAAATTCATATATAACATCAGATTCGATTGTTCTAATTTATTACATTTTTATCAAACAAAAATTAATTACGAAAAATAAATTATCGATATCTTTTACAAAACTAAAATTTAGAAATAAAAACAAACGACTCTATACAACAGGTAAATATTATAAAAGTAAAAAACAAAAAGAAAAAGAAAAGTATGCATATAAATAAATAATAATATGTTAATATTTCATTTTAATCACATATACACACCCGCACATATATTTACATACCGATAATCTTAAACACTTATACACACATACATACACATAGCTATATATATATATATATATTAGCTATATTATTATATATATATACATATTCATATATGGACACGTATATATGTATACGTATATGCGCATGAATCAATTACGTGTAAACATATATTCGCACACACTATATTATGCAGACATATAAACGCGTGTGTAAACCATACTCATTTATAAATATAATTTTCACAGGTACCTCTTACTAATTGTGTAACTTTATTATTAATTATATTTATTTAAAGACGCTCGACTTCATTCGCGTCTCCGGTAGAGATTACATACAAATTTTATAGTACATGATACATCTGATTAGTTTTAAACGTAGATAGATTATTCATATTATTACATACTAATTTATAGCACTCTATACATTTTGGTTAGTTTTAAGAATGTGAATAAATTATTAATATTATCATCATCATCATTATTTAAAATATCGTCCGGTGTAGCACTTTTGAAGCATAATTTAACTTCCGGCATTCTGTCGATATATGTCTCATTGACAGTTGACATAAATTACGTAACTTATTAAAAGTTTGTGACGTCGTTTATTATAGTTTTTGTATATCAATTTTCAATAAGCCAGGCAAAAAATTAAACAATGTTGATCCCATATATGATGACTGTATCCGGCGATGATGCTTTGTAAATTTGGGCACTGTAACGAATTCAACTGAGCACATACTAATTTTATACTTGTTCTGAGACCGATGCAAAATCTAGAAGGAACGTGGAAAACAAAATCCGACAAATGCACTTGATATAGCTGTCGAATATTTAACACCGTCAAATCGCACGGAAATTTATTATGACCACGGGATATTAATTTAAATATCGAATTTTGAAGCATCGACAAAGGACGCGTGCATAATCTACTAGTATCCCCCGAATTCCATAAGTAACGACTAGCTGATATAATGTACGGTACAAACGATATAAATGTTTATTAAGAAAAATACCGATGCCACGTCAATTTACTATCGAGAACCAATCCAAGATATTTTATTTCATGAACTCTCTCCGCAGGATCATTATTTATAAATATAGATAAAGTATTGTAATATGGCTGAAAGGTGTAAATTATATATTTATTCTTACACATATTTAAAAACTAATCCATTATTAATAATAATAATAATAATAATAATAGTAATAATAGTAATAATGTTCAAAGAAATACACGAACATCCGATGACTGAAAAATGGTATAATTGTAGAAGAAAACCTCGAACTAATCGTAACGTGAGTGCCCTAATTAGGTATTATTTATAGTGGCTCCGTTTATCCTTTAAACTTAAATACTTTATTTAATGTCATTTAATGCGTCAGTTAATTCATAATAATTATCATTCAGCGTAGTGATTAAACTAGATAACCGTGAAATACGCGTGTCATCTCAGTGTCTTATAAAATATACTTAACTTTTATTCGCACTGATTTATTTATTTCCGTTTAAACGCGCATGCAAACGGCAAATTATGATTTTTACAGCGTACGAACGCGATTAAATAATTTAATATTTCATTAAATAATTAAAATACAGTCGATAAACGTAATTTATAAATATATCGTGTACCGGAACTTACCACGATAGCATACGAAGATAAGTAACAAACGAAAAATGTACAACCTATTATTAATCGTTTTCTAACTTACCCACAACGATACATTTTGACACCATTCCGTGAGCCTCGTCGTGGGCGACGTCTTCGGTGAGATGCAAAGTCAGTTGCTTCAAACCGTCAAAATGATATTCTCCATCATCGTTTATCTATCGGACAATCCGGCGGAGAGTCGAATAATTAACGATTAAAATACTAATGTTCGTTTATAAACAATAATTTTTAAACATATGCACACGCACGCGCAATATATGAACGGCATTTACTGAATCATATCGGGAGAACTTATTACTTAACACGCTGTTCAGCTGTGCCAGGTGTTGAGTTTCTGACTCGAGACTGAGATTTGTATATTACGTGTGACGGTATCTGATATAAAAAGAAAAACCTACGTTTAAAAACGCGGAATTGCGTTTGAACTCCTATTTAAAAACAGGCGATTATCGTATCAACGAATTATCAGAATGATCGAAGCATACGAAACAACGAGTTTTTCGTCATCAATAGTGGTGGCAGGAATTATATCCGTTGACTTTGAAATAAAGAAACATATCAATTTATTCTTAATTAAAAATAATATTAAAAAGGAACACGAATTTAATCAAGTAATATATATATATTAATAATAAATTTATACACGATAGTAAACAAATCAATGTTAAACAATTTAAGACTATACTAAATCAGTATTATATGTTAGAATATCAAAAAATGCGAAAACAATATAATGGATTAGCTTACAAATATTTTCCAGATTTAAGTGTAACACTTCCTAATTATACAATTTATCACCGGGCATGGTATAAAACATATTTTAAAAGATTTGGCATGGCAGAAATAGATTTACACGTAATTTTTCGGACACCTGTATTCACGTATTACAAAGGGTGTATAATGTCAACAGTGTTAGATTGTAGTATGGAAGATTTAGTAGGAGGTAAATTTAATTCAATAATTTAGGCTATAGAAGAAATATACGACAGAATATAATTCGTTATATTAGTAATAAGAATAGCATTTGTATTTATAACTTGAACATATTAAATTTAAGATACAATTTTATGATATATCTGGAAGTAAGTTGGCAAATTTGGATTAAAATTATATAAATTTTCAATATTATCGTATTATTGTCATCATTAACGTAAGTGGAGTTTGGAATAAAACTTAATTGGATTGTCGTTTTAAATTCCTCTATTATATAATAAAATGTAATTTTTTTAAATAAATCTATTCTTTCCAAAAGAAAAAAAAAAAAGGAAAAATTTAAATTTAATTTAGCCTCCGTTAACTCTACCGCATTCCGGTAACAATGGTGTACGTATGATGTACGTACGGTGTACGTTGGTGTGAAGTCGTTTATCATACAGGCGCGCATAATCTCTTCCGACGAAATTTAGTAATCTGAAGTGAACATTATAAATATTATTCGGATCCCGATAAGTATCGATAATCGCTCTAAGGCGACTGTTTATGCCGTCGAAATTGCCGCCTCGGAACTCAAATGCAACATCTTCTCATTCGTACCGATTCTCTCGGCTCTATTCGATGTCTTCAGAATAAGCACAAATCACAACATGCTTTAGTTGGAAAAATTTTTACTCAGGCTGCATCCTATAAAGAAGAAATAGTAATGATGTGCATATCGGGCCATAAAGAGGTAGGTTTAAACAAGGCGATCGACGAAGCAGCTAAACAGACCGCTATCTTAACTCCAGTGCCTAGCCTACCGATTCCAACGACGGATTTTACGGACCAGGTACGCGACCAGTTGAATAGCCGAGCATCCGCAAGATTTTCAAAACTACCACAATTTACGGCGGATCGAACGAAGGCAAACTGGGTGGCACACACGAACAGATAAAAAGATGAAGTCGCCCTGTTCCGCGTACACAGTGGGCATACACTTTTTACAAATACTTATTTCCAAACCAGAGGCACATTTCTGTAATTCCTGCAGCTGCCCTCTTACTATTCCTCACATCCTGTTATCATGTCCTTCCTACGCAACCCATCGTCTTGCTGCTGGACTTGCTTCTTCCCTAACCGAAATCCTCCAGTACACTCCATCCGCGCTGAATCTAAGCTCATATTCCTTTCATTATCTAATCTTATTCCTTTAATCTAATTATCCTTCCGTGTCTCTGGCCTTAGTAGCGGTATAAGGCACGTAAATTTAAAAAAAAAAATGCTTTGTCGATTTTATTACGATTAATTATCGTGTCCCTTACTACGCTACTAACATAATCTATTGGTACGGCGAACGTACTGAATATCGTTACTTCGACCGAGATAATTAGGAAATCCGTTTAATCAGCTCGTGTAAATTAATTTAGTAAAAAAAAAGTAATTAATCAAGAATTTTCGTCCGATTATTAATCGCTGGAACTTTAATTTTATTATAAAACGTTCGAGAATGCATACGAACGGTTTACATCGTATAAGAATGTACGTGTAACACGTAAGAAAATCGAATGTAAAACCTTGTTAAACAATAACGTTATATAGAGCACTTGAAAAATCGAGAAAATTAAGCGCAAGATTGAGCACACATCTGTGAGAAAATACTATAGAATTGGTTGATCGTGAAGAAAGATTCCAATTTTGATGTTGATTCCGGTGATTGAAGAAAAATTAAGTCGACGGTTAGATCCCGAGATGATGATTGAAAATTAGTTGGTAACGTTCGTGGTAAATTATTGCAGAAATGACGATGACGCAAATAATTAACGAGTAACGAAAATTATCATTTGCGTATGTTGCCCTTTGAACATTTAAATTCATATAAAAACAATTATGAAAAATCGTTATTGGGAAAACATTGTAAGGAATTATACTAAGGGAAATTATAAAATTTTACATACCGGAAAACGTAATAAAAAAAAATACTTAAAAAAGTGGAAATCGAAAAGGAAACAAATAAAAAAAAATAAAAAAACAGCTTCTTAAATAAAAATAATTTCTTTAAAAAAAAAAACAGCTTCTTAAATAAAAATAATTTCTTAAATTCGATGACACGCATGAAAAATCATTTTCTAATTATAATTTTCTTATTAAAATGATCGTATTCTTTTCTGTAAATAGTATGACGACCGATTGAATGAAATAAATTTAAAATAATATATTATTTTAAATTTAATTTAATTTAAATAATTCGTTATAAAGTATACTGTATAATTATGATAAAAATCAGTTAATTTATAGTAGTCGTCAAAACCAATATATATATATATATATATATATATATATATGCGATAGCCTTATCATTGTAGTTATATATAGGGAACGCTAGCCGTTTCGTATGAATATTTATAATAATTATAAAGCGATTTGTTTGTTTTTCTGTTTTAAAATTAAAATTTCACCTCGCTACGCATTAAGAATCGTAATATAGCGAAGATGAAAAACTTGTAAAAAGTACAGAGCTGTGTGTCTAGCTTGTTTGCATTATCGTTATCGTGAAAATCGAATAACGCGTACACGCGATATACTTACCTTGTCTAATTTTTTGCCGACACAGTGAACGAAACACTGAAAAATATCAAATTTAATCGTTTAAATTTTTTATTTATATCTTAAAATAAAGTCGAAAATTACGAATAATAATCAAATCAAATCAAATCAAATCAAATCAAATTTATTTGTATTCAATACAATACAATGCAATTTAATACAATTTCAATTACAATTTCAATTTAAATTAAAATAATAATAATAATAATAATAATAATAATTGTAACAAAAACCGATTCATGTAACAAAAACCGATTCAGAAATTGCATATGAACACTAAAAAAACTGGTTATGCGCATAAATGCGCGAGTACCAGCTCTATTTGTAATTTATAACTTATAAAATACACAGGGTTACCCGAAATAGAAAAACGTAAAATAAAGCGAACGCAAAATCTTATCTTCTATATGTAAAGTTTAATAATGAAATACTTATGAACAAAAATTTAATCATCGGTACGGCAATAATGATATAAATGATTTAATAAAAATCAAGATTAACATAAATAACACCCAACGTAAACTTAAAATATTAATCTTACTATATACAAAAATTTATGATAAAAATCTTTAAAATAACAAAACATACTAAAAACAAATTTTCCATAAATCAATAATAATAAAGTAGTAAATAAATTACTTAACAAAAAGTGAACGTCATGTTATTTTGAACTCTGAAATTTAAAATAGGCAGAGTAAAAATAAAACTCAAACAATCAAAAACTTTAAATAAATTAATTAATTATCAGACAATAACCACTTAAGATAAACATTTCAACAGACACTTTAGCCGTTATTTAAAACGTAAGAAATCAAAGTTTTACGACGACGGCGTTTATAGTTGATTAAATATCGTTTAGTAGATTCAATAAGCCACCGGTCCAGCATAAATTGCTTGTATACGACAATGTGTCTTATTAAAATTCGGCACCGTTGCTTTCTCGGTGCCAGCGGTTCTTGTTTTCCCACTTAAAATTTTCACCATAAAATAATCCCTATGCTTTATAACAAAGTCCAGAATATGCAGTTGATACAATTGTCGTACGGTTAGAATTGTTTTGTCGGAATTCTTATTGGTTATGTTCCTTAGCAGTGATCTTTGTAATAAAAAAAGTGGTTGCAAATGATATCGTGCTGCACCGCCCCAATGAACAATACCGTATGTAAGGACAGGTTGATATAACGCTAAGTATAAACGAATTAGATGCTTAACTGAGAAATATTGTTTTAGGTAGTAAAACAGATAGTTCAACTTCCTTAATTTACTTACGTTACAACTCAAATGCTTATCCCAACTTAGCTTACTATCTAATAAAATTCCTAAATACTTAATTTCATACGCTCTCTCTATTATATTATTATTTAAGAAAATTTTAATGTTCTCAAACAGCTTTGCCGCTTGATTAGTATAAATTAAATACTTAGTTTTAACTAATAATAATAATAATAATAATAGAGTTCCTAGTTACGTAGAGTGCTCGACCTGAGTTGACGGTCGACGTTTCGTAATCAACAAGCGATATAGAGAAAGTATTTCATCGTTATTTAATTCTGGTGTCGCTCCACTCCGTATAACGTCATATGCGCGCGCATCTTCGTCGCATATAGATATAGAGTGCCTCGAATGCTAGCTCATTTTGTTTGTGGGTAAAAATAAAACATACAATAGCTAGTCAGGACGTTTGTCAAACAGTCAAACGATGATAATTATGATGCGTTACGACTTAATCGGTAGTACGAGAAGAAATAACAGTGAAATGTCGAAAAATATTTGCCTACTATCGATTAATCGATTACAATTAAATAACGAATGGTTCGTATCTTACATGAAAAAATATAACACAATCGTATGTCTGTTGTTACATTGTCCCTGATTATGTACGTGTTATTTTGAAAATTTAACGCTACACGGGAATAATCCACGCGCAATCTAGATATTATAGTGGCAAATCTACCAAATTCACGAATCTATACTTAACTAACAGAACATAATAATACCGTCGAAAGAGTGGAAGATGCGACTAAACGATGCTGAAATATCGATCGATTTTCGTAGATTTCTAATATTCATCGCGAAAATCGTTACGATATTATCGTCTACATCCGATGGTGGAATAATAAAAGGAAAAGCTCTGACGAGGAAGTCTGCATTTCATTAAGTCTAAATCCCGAATTACTGGTAATTCTAAGAGCGTTCGTTCATTATATAGAATACGATAGAATTAGAATTATACTTAATTCGAATATTCTGTATAGCCGCGAAAAAAAAAACCCAAAACGAAAACTGCCACCACGTATGGCATATTTTCCGCTACAATCGCTTTTTGATAGTTAAGAAATTCTCGACGAAATTTATTGTTAAACGATGAAACTGATACCGATAATTGGAGAATACGAAAAGTTTGCGTACTGATAAGTAGGAATTGAAGTTGAGCAGTAATTTTGTAATACTGAAATACGAAACAAGTCTCCTTATTATTATTATTATTATTATTCCGTTGGCTTCTGTACGCATTACAGATTGCCACTGACACGTTATTACATCTGTAATATTAAATAATTAAGTAATTAAGTAATTAAGTAATTAAGTAATTAAGTAATTAAGTAATTAAGTAATTAAGTATCGTCAGTCTGCGTCGTCCCATTGGAGCCTAGCCAGCTATTTTTCCTTGTAAAACAGTTTGAAATAGTTTGTCGTGTATATCTTTCGAGAAATACTTTTTCCCATCCGATATTGTCGACAACAGGATCTTTTCTCGTTCTGAGAACTTCATCGTTGGGGTAATTTTCCCATTTGATCCGATGTAGACGATGGTAGCAGCGCCGCATAAAGCGCGTACTTTCTTTTTGTCGGATTGCTTCATTATCCATTTTAGTATTTTTTAACCGTACACATTTACGTTCATATTTTTCTCCACTCATTACTAATATAAAATAAGAATATGTGTCGTCGGTGATTGCAGTTACAGCGTGCGCTAATACTCTTCTGCCAGCGTGTATTTCTTCTAGGATGTAACGTTATCGCTTGTGAATATAGGCTATCGACGAGGATAAAAATTTACCACGGTAATAAATTTCAGACATTCTTCGAAGTACCTAAATCTCTAAGATTTGTGTTATTAGCTGTAATATATTCGAGGAGAAAATTTATACATAAGTACGTCAGGATAGTTGGATCGAAGCCCGGTCGTGTTGTATTTGAAAAGCCTTAGAACTTTGGGGGGGGGTTTGAGAAAATCAAAATGACTCCGCATTAAAATTTTAAACAACATTTCTTCGACAAAGGACATTGTATCATTAAGGAAACACAATTGAAATTTAATATTGGACAGATTTCTGCGCGGAGAAAAAAAAAAGGCAAATATAGACACTCTCCGCAGCGAAGCGTTAATAATATCCACGGAATATTTTCTTTAAAAATTACCGCGCAAACAACCTACGCGGAAGAGTTAATTTTCATAATTAAAGGCGCTATATCAATTATAGATAAATAGATATGGATACATTACATAGATGTCTACGCAGATACATTGATAATTTTTTTTCTTTTTTTTTAATGAGGATGCCCTTCTTACAGCCTGTCCGACGTGATACTGTAACTCATATGATAGCTTCTCTAGAAATATGTCCGGAAACACAGATGTAAATTCTGAAGGTGAAGAAGGCGCAATACGTTATAAGGAGGGCCATTACGAGACGCGCTCAGTAAAAAGGTTATGAAAGAAAGACATTCGAACAACACGTGATCAGGATTGCAAATTGAACGTCCAGCATGTAGAGGGCGATATGGAGTTTCTCTAAGCTGCATAAGGAACAGGCCAGCAACAAGCCCGAATCGTATTCTGTTGACAAGTACAATTCCTTTCCGGTAAATGTTTTCGAAAAAGGTAGAACCATGGAAATCTATGAAGAGACGGTCGCAATTGATAGTACTCAGTAAGAGGCGACTGTTGTATACACTTCGCATACGTCTGTTCTCAAAAAAAGTTTCTAATGTCCCGACTGTATAAAATATACGATATCAAGCGATGACGTAGGTAGATATTATAGTAAAATTATCAAATTAAAACTTTTTATTTATTTATTTATTTTTTTTTATTTAAAGACGTTCGATTATCGAGATAATTTTTACGTCTGTGAATTCCTCATATATATGTTATAGATGTAACCGCGACGAATTTTCAGGAGTTTCCAATTATTCGGGTATTATACCGCTATAATATTGTTTGTACTGTATTCGTTGTGAGCTTGAGTTATCATATTGTTTATACAATAGCGCATGTTTTTTTTTTTTTTTGGTAATTGTGTATTGCATACGGAGCGGTTCGGTGGAGGATCTCCACTTAGCAAGTGTTGTGATGTGAACCCCTGCCTTGCCATCTGGCGCTACTTACCGTCTAATGTTTTCTTCCGATGTTACATTTATTTTTGTTTTTAAAAACCGTAAAGGTACGCGCGTGCGTGTGATAAGTTTTCCAATGTTCGGTATAGTTTTGTAAGATTACGTAACTGACCATTTCAACTTCGACAAACATACTGGAATCGTATTAATCGATAATGAGAACACATTTGATACAGCACGGGATAACGTAATATTATACGAAATGATTAAATTTCAATTTCCAATACTATATATTAAATTAATGTCGTACCTAAGCAACGGACCATTCCACGTTATAAATAACTATGAAATGTATATTGTACGAAAGATCAAACTATACGTCTACCACAATGGAGCGTAATAATTGCACACCGTATTTATTTCTAATATTATTAAACGATCTTGTCGACGTATCATTTATCAAAACTGCAATTATACCGTTCTTCGCATAGAGTTCCACGATTAATAATCGATTGAAAAAAATCGGTAAATACTATTTCTAAATATTACAGAAGATCGGAAATTGCCACTAAAATTCGAAGCAATTATTTTCGCTAGAACATGTCCACTACCTCTGTGTCTGAAATAAACGTTAATTCCAAACAAAAATTCCACGATCGAAAGAAGTTCGTTCTTTTAGTTCTTGATGTAACATTTAACGAACATAATATTAAATATGCACGATCGACAAAGCCCACACATAGCGATGCGCTTTTCCCGATATTTAACAGAAAATCAGGCCTTACCGGATTAAATAAAAAAATTACACAATCGTTATTCGTCCAAGATTAACTTATGCTAGTCGTCTATTACGATCTGCTATCTTCGGATAGTAGGTATGAAAAACTTCATCAGATAGTCCAAAATTATTATTGTAGACGCTACCCGTAACACCAAGAATTTCATATTTACATTAGAAAATAAAGCTACCGTTTATCGATCAATTTATTAATTTCCAAACATTTCTTCGATAATTGTTCTATCCAACGCGATAAATGAATATCGGTAACTATCATATGGCGCATCTCCGTGCACGATGTAATTAAGCGTAAATTTTTATATAAATTATTTTATTATCTTTAGTAAAGTTACTGATATTTTATTACGCGATTTATTAATAAGTATCGATTGTAAATTCTAATTATCTGATTTAAGAATTAATTTAAGTTTTTTTTTTTTTTTTAATCATCTCAACAGGGTTCTTTTTATTTGGCCGTTATTTTTTCTGTATTTCTTTTTGATCAGATTTATACTAAATATTGAAAATTTAATTTATTATAAAGTTAAAATAACTACTTGCAAAGGTTCTTGGTCAATAATTTTGTGAAAATGGATTAATTAATGAAAAAAAAATTTTTTTCTTCTTCTTCTAATTGTTTTCTTACTTTTAAGTCCCTGCTGGTATCTTGCGGGAATTTTCGCGTTCTCTTAATTTCTTCCAATAAATCTGTAACATTAAAGAAGTATGTTCATGTTATGTTTACGTGTAATATGTTTTGTATATATATACATATATATATATATATATATATATATATATATATGTATATATATATATATATATATATATACATATATATATATATATATATATATATATATATATATATATAATACGTATATATATATACACACATATATATTACGACGATCGTCGTATGTTCACGTCATACTGATTTAAAATTGAAGTAAAACAGACTGGATTTGTAGTGGATAGACTATTGTTATATAATAATAATAGTTAATTTTAGTTAATAAAAGTGCAGCCAGTAAAATTAATTTTGGTTAGTCAAGAAGAAAAAAACCAGTAAATTAGTTAATAAATCCTGAAAAATGTACACACGTCTCATTCTCCAATAGAAAGGTTCATAATAAACAATTAATGTTAAATAATATACTGGTACCGAGAAGCAAAGGGACGAAATACCTTGGTGTACATTTGGATTCCACTCTAAATTGGAAGATTCATATACAGAAGAAGAGGAAGGAATTGGACTTAAAGCTGAGAAACCTATACTGGCTTATAGGATATCAGTCGCAGCTGTCACTACGAAACAAGCTGTTAATATATAATACCATGCTGAAACCAATATGGACCTACGCTGCACCGCTGTGGGGATGCGCGAAACCATCGAATCGGATGATCATCCAACGGTTCCAGAACAAAGCCCTCAGATTGATATACCGTATGCCTTGGTACGTTACCAATGAACTGATCCATCGAGATTTAGGGATTCATACCATTGACGAGGTCATTAATAGACGAACTCAAAGTCACATGGTGTGTCTGTATGGACACCCCAATCAGCTAGCGGCAGCGATCCCGAACAAACCAGTGACAAGACGTCTCAAGAGGATCAAAATTCAAGATAGTGTAAACAAATAGGGTAGAACACACCAATGGGTGTGCTCCCCATACACGAGTCTCTTTTCAAACATTTGTTGATAGCTTTATCAAGCTAGGTACAAATTGGCAATAAAAAAGAAGAAAAAAAAAAAAAAAAGTTTGACCAGTTAATTTTAGTTAATAAAATTACAGCCAGTAAAATTAATTTAATTTTTTATAATGTGGAATGTAGTGATTTTTTTATAAAAAATCAATTGAAAATTAGTTAAATCACTAATATTTATTTTCTTAAAGAAAACACAAAACTTTTCGGCATTTACGCCATTATCAAGTGAACCATTTTAAAACATCAAAATTTTAAAAATATAAATTAAATATAATTACTTAAAAATATGCGATGGTGATTGTGAAAATATGATCCAAAAATGGTGTCTGCTTCTGTTCTATCTATTTTTTGATTTGTTGAAATTTAATATCAATATATTTGTTTATTAATTTTGTTTTTTTATATTAATTTTTTCTTCAATACTATTTTCCGGATTCTGTAAAAGTTGTGTACTGGTGGAATTTTAAATTTTTCATTAACTCTTGCGATGTATGATGTCCAAAAGTAATATATAAAATATAAAAATATACGAACGGAAAAATTTTTTTAAAAAACACAATTTTACAAGTAAAATGAAAATAAATATTAAAAATCTGATAATAGACACCATTTTTGGATCATATTTTCACAATCACCATCGCATATTTTTAAGTAATTATATTTAATTTATATTTTTAAAATTTTGATGTTTTAAAATGGTTCACTTGATAATGGCGTAAATGCCGAAAAGCTTTGTGTTTTCTTTAAGAAAATAATATTAGTGATTTAACTAATTTTCAATTGATTTTTTATAAAATTAATTTATCCAGTAAATAATGAAGAGAGTCGAGTAATTTTTGTTTAAAAAGGCTTAAGATAACGGTATAAAAAGGTACGGTTGTTCATTTTTAGTTGAGTTTAGTTATTTCAGTTTAAGAGTTCAGTTATTAGTTTTTTATCAAGACGGTTATCAGAACAAAATTAAATGAAAAAAAAATGGTTGGTCAGTCATTACAAATCTGGTTGGTCAGTCATTACAAATCTGGTTAGTTTTACAAATATATATATATATATATATATATATTAAATAAAATGTTATGTTACTGATTCGCCGATAATATATATAAATATATATTAACTAAAATTATTAACGTACACGTAATTTGTAATATTTTAATTTATTTACATAATAAACTATTTTTTTATAAACACCATATTTTTATCTTTGAAATTAATAATAGATAATATACGAGGATTCGTGTAATATATATATCTATCTATCTATATATATATATATATATATATATATATATATATATATATATATATATATATATATTATATATATATATATATATATATATATATATATATCTTGTACATATATACAAATCTCACATACACAGATACGTAGATACATCGACACATAGCTGACTACACAGACGCAATCATACATAGATAAATAGACAGAAAGATATTATATATATATGTACATTATATATATATATATATATATATAATATATGATATATGTATATATACATATATATAATAACGCGTGGGAATGTAAGTAATACCTTGAATGCAAGTCCATTTTTTGTGCAAAAATAACGTACAATAGAGTAATCACTACGACGACGACGATGATAATGATGTTGATGATGTCGATAACGATGTGTACATATTTACTCGAGTATTTTAAGGTCGGTATTTCGCTGAATGGAATATTCAATGAAGCAGAATATTATTCTCGTTATTTATCTTTTATTTTTGCACGAACAGATTAGAGACGTTCCACTTTGCATTAAATTATTACGTCATTATTCATGACGTTTTAACGTAGGTAGAAATTATGCCATAGATTGATGTCCGACTTGAGCGCTCGTAATTTATTTGAAATTTTATTTGCATCTATTCTGCAAATGTCATTCGATATTGATAGGAAATCAGAGATAGGACGCATATAAGCTGCTGTTTTTGCCCCGCGGTATCTGATAGATAAATTCTCACAATGCCAGAATGACGTAAAACCCATATTAGTTTTGAATACCGTGAAAGGTCGACGTATAAAATTTCAAATTATCTCCTTAACAATTGGATGTTGATTTCAATTGTGTAATTACCGATGTTAAGGTTTACTGCATAAAAATCAGAGTGATAGTGATCGCATGTTCTGAAAATCGAATCTTTAACGTAGATTACAGCTAACATTATGACGTCAAGTTCAGCCGGATATAATAGTGAGGAGTTAACGGGAATTTGAAAATTATTCTATACGGGAAGGGCAACATCAAAACTAAACCTTTAATTATCCGTGAAAAGCATCGGATGACCGTTACTATTGGCCACCTATACTAGAAGGGTTGTTTCGATGTTCTATGTTGAATTATGAAAAATTTACTTCTAATTTAAGCGTAATTCAGCGTTATCGATCAGAAAAACAGATAAAAAAACCAGTAGAACTCATTCGGTCGCTGAAATATATTCTGATAGAAATTTGGCAATTTCACAAATGAACCTATATAGATAAATAAAAATATGCGCTTTACGAGTAGCAGCAAGGAAGAAAGACATGTTTATGGGGAAAGGAATAGATAAGAATTTAATGTGATTGTGTAATATGTTACGGGAAGAGACATAATGAGAACATTCCAAGAATATGTGATGTAGAGTGTGATCAGCAGGGAGAGATAGTAAGGTTCATTTGGAGTAGTAAAGAAGAAAGACAATTTTTTCCGAATCGCAGTCAGCATATGTCGATTTTGAATGGACAAATTTTGTTAACTGGCATCTGTATATTGTAAAACCATGGTAAACGTAGAAGACCATTCTTTTATTAACATTATTTACATGTATATATATATATAAAAATCGAGCATATATAATAAAACATCCAGTAACACAATGTATATAAAATTCGTACAAAATTATTGAACAAAAAAAAAATATATATATATATATATATATATGTATATAATAAGTAAAATTCGTACGACCTGTCGTTATACCGCAGGAAGGAACTGCTGATGATGCCGGAGGACAGAGGCTGGCCAAATAAATAGTTCGTTTATCCGTACGATATTCTTACTACTTTGACGATTTTGAGCGATTATTATAATATCTATTCTCTGATTATTTTATTTTATTATTTAATTATTTGGCAAAATCTGTTTGCACTGTTTATTTTCATTTTTTTAAAAAATGAGTATATTTTTATGCTTGTAAAGATTATCTGTCTTGACCAATATTTTCTCCTTTTTTATTACTATTACGCGATAATTAATGGTAGATCCGAAATAATTATATAACTGTCCGATTGTAGAAAAACGCGGAGATACGAATAGCTTTATACATATATACGTATTGTAACGAAATTAATTTAAATAATTTTAAGGACTAGAAATATTAAAGCATATATTTTAAAAATTTTATTATTTAACGTTATGTTATAAATATACTAATATTATCGACACGGTCATTATGTACGACGGGCAAAGCTTAAGTTCGTAAACGCGCGTTTTAATATAAAAATTTAACAAAACCTTTTTTTTACCATCGCCTCGTTTCCACGTTGATACACGTAGTCGTAGCTAACTAACTAACTAATTAACTCGAATGACAACTATAAAGGTCGACCCGCTACACACTTTATCGGTCTCTGATATCTGTTAAAAATTCCCCATCAGTATTTTAACGATAACAACATATGGCTGAACAACTTATTTAAGACACCATTGTATATTCCGGTATATAATTATTATTATTATTATTACTGTTATTTATCTTCTATCGGAGAACTTCGTTGCATCGCTTAATCTGTACCTCCGAATAGTATAGTTGGACCATTGCTATACTCAATCTATACTGCTGACATACCCACATCGAATCAAACGGTTCTATTTGCCGGACATAGCCATCCTCGCTTCTAATAGTAATCCGCATTACTGACGCTTCATTCCGATTTACAAATACCGTATTGTCCACGATGTGTATGTACAGCGGTATTAGAAATTTTTCAATAAACTACAGTTCCACTCATAATATCAATCGAATGCATATAGTCTACCGGACAATCCTCCTAAGCGATTCGAGAAACGGAAATGGTGTCGTGATGCCTTGCCGGTCACTTGAACAAATGGACAATTTTTGCTAAACAGCGCTACTTGTGTATCAATTTAAATGCAATAGACTCGTTGTATTTTTATTTAACCTCATCCTCCATCTAACTTATCTCACTGTAGATGTTAGTCGCATATATTTCTGCCTTTTCCCTTCCTTGACTCTTCTTTATCTTTTCTACTTTTTCTATTTATCACCATTGGTTGTGGCATATTATTGTCGGTACAACGTAGGGGAAAAAAAATTTAATCTTATCAATTTTGACGATCAAATAGTACGCTTTAATATATCGTTAGTGTAGCAGATTGACCTTTATCTCTCTATATAAATTCGTACGTAATTTATTATTCCGAATATTACTATTGAATTTTAATTTTTTAATTATTATATTCTATATATATATATATATATATATATATATATATATATATATATATATATATATATATAATATACGTAATATTAAAATGTAGGTAAATAGTTCTATTAAATAAAGGTCATTCATTCATATATATATATATATATATATTATAATTTATTTTTTGGGGGAAAATTCTACACATAATTACCGACTGAGACGCTTGGAAATACCGTCATACAATGCTGCTCGGCGGCAATGATATCCAACGATGGATCTATAACTGTGGAGTACGTAGTATCGATCACGACTAATAGTAACGATAATGATAGTGATAGCATCGTTGTCATACTTATAAAGAAAAAGGTTTAAGATTTTGTTCGTTTTTTTTTTTTTTAAACTTGTTTTCGGACGAGCGACTGATTAATTTACTCGCGTTCGACGTCTGTCGCACAATTGAATATATTTTGATTATTCCTAATTTTATATAGTCGAAATGATTTATCTCTCGGAATGTTAAAAATAAATAATTTTAAAATTAAAAATCATTTCAATTAGAATGGCACGTCATCCGTAAAGGGCGCGACAATTATCGACGAGTTTAGGTCCCTACCCCGCCCCGTCCGGGATGTGCTTTTGGAAATTTTTTTCGTGACTTCGTTTAGTTTTAATTTTACTTCAAATAATAGTGTTTAGTGATCGAAAATTATTTTATATATCTATATATTTACACGCACATATATATTTATTCGTTAGAAAAAAAAAATAATATTAAACACGTGCGTGATCGTTCGCGTGCTTCGAGGACGTACGAAATGTAAGAATTTTGACGATGCCCACTCATTAATACCAAGTCAAAACAACTTCAATATACACTCTACTTAATTTTAGTACTAACAATATTGTTTACATGATTATCATTATTATATTATTATGATTATTATTGTTAATATTATTATTATTAATTTGCATAGATAATTGGTTTAAATTCTACCTTACATTATAATAGGGGGGTTATTAAGTTATTAGGATATGTTCCTCAAGGTAGTAAACCCGTATTTATTGTTATAAAGTAATAATTTTTAAATTTTTCTTTTCGAATATTTTATACGGGCACTTTTTCCGGATTATATTTCTAATTACGACCGATTTTACCGTTATCTCATTTTCTTCTTCTTCTTCGTTAGTAACCGTGTCGTGTGTATTTCATTGCAACTTTTGTAGCTTCTTCTATGCTTCGTTCGAACATCGATAGGCGACTCTTCACCGCAATATTGATTATCTATCCCGATTTCCGTTGTAAGAGGAGAATTTAAGTACCACATCGACGAGTGCTCCTATCTAGAAAACGATCGATTGTCCCGCATTGTAGCCACATCAACACTTTCACCCGAGCTCCTACGTAAAGAAACTACAGCTGAACCGGAACTATCAACTTTTCATTTCAAATATCGATTCAACATCAAATGGTAAAATACCGTCGCAAATGTTTTATCGCCCGAAACCGTTTTGATTTATAACCAAATCAAGTTACTAAGGCTAGTAACCCAAAACCTTGTGTCCACAAATTCCAATTAGATGAACGAGTTTAAAATCAATCATCTAATCCGTAGGAAACATGGAACTGTTGTTGAACGTTTAGGTAACCTCCATTACTTAATTGAACTTGTAGATGGGTACGTCCTTAAACATCATCTAAATCTACTTAAATCTACTGATATATTACCCAATACAATCAACGTCGATTAAATCGACACCTTCAAAGACCCGTTCGGTATCTAGTATTCCAACATCTACATCGACATCGAGTCTACCAGCAGTTGAGCAACCAGCTCTTATTGTGCTTAAACCAGTCGGTGAATCGGTCAATCAATATCAACCGCTCGACAACCATCGAGGCGTTACACTCGCGCAATGAAACCAAATTCGCGTTAAAATTTATAAAATCATTTTCTATCAATAATCTTATTTTTTTCCCTAATTTTATATATTTATCTATTTCTGCTAAATCACTCCTTTTGATTTTTTAAGTGGGGGGAGAATTGTAGCGTAAGACGGGCTTTAGTGCACGCCTTATCATTACATCATGTAATGATGGCTTAATATAAGGTCAACGATTACGATGTATTTTTTCGGTGCAATAATATAAAGTTCGTTAAAAAGTGATTTTAGTTTTTAACGATTTTATCAATATTTTCCAACATAACGTTATTGCTTCCTTCTAGAAAAACTCACCATATTCTCCTGTGTTCGATACTTCAAATAATCCTTATATTGTTTCCATAATTACGCAGTTGCTTATCTAGTCAACAGCTTTTTTCGATTTCCGTCTTTTAATTGCCCTATTATTTTACTTGCGTCGATATTGTCTGCGAAGTACTTGTAATAGATGCCTAGAAATTATAAAAGTACAACAAAACGAGCTCAGTGGACTGCAGATGACTTGACAGCTGCTATTAGCGATGTCAAAGACGGAATATCCGTAACAACATCGGCCAATAATCGCAATTTACCTTTTAGCATATTATGCTGGCTGAAAAATATGAGAACGAGTGCGCCTCATATAGGGAGAAAATCTGTTTTCGCTAAAGAATAATAATCTGATGTAGTTGAACATTCGATGCAACTGACAAAAATTTTTCACGGTTTAATTTCGCTGCAATTAAGAAAACATGTTTTTGAGAATACGGAAATTTTAAAAAATCCGCATCGATTTGACAAAACTAAGAAATTAACTGGTAAAGATCGATTAAAATGTTTTTTAAAATGAAACACTAATACTTTTTCAGTTTGCTACGCCAAAATCGATGAGTTTAAATAGATTAAGAGGATTCAATAAGGACGAGGTTAAACGATTTATTAATAATTACCTTTAAAAGACTGATATAAGCACATTTTATGAAACGAACAAAATTTTCGCCTCCAAAGCACAGAAAAGAGTTTAGGAGAAAGGTGACAAACGACTACAATTATTTGCACATTTAATGCATCTGTTGGATATAGTCCTGCTGTATTTATTTATGCACGGACAGCGGATGACCCAGTATTTTGAAGTAAATGGACTAATGCACTATACCTTTGTTCGAAAAATGGATGGACCAATGAAACTATATTTAGAGCGATTATTTTCTGTAAAATATCCATAAGTTAATTTTGTTACAGTGATTTGAACATTTAATATAATATGTATATGTATTAAAAACTAATTGGAAACAAGTTTTCACTTTGTTGACAAATTTATTTTAGATCTTTTGGTACTTTAAAAAAGTGGTTACCTAATAACCGGTATTACCCGAAGTGAGTAGTAACACCGGTTAATCACCATTTTCATTTGTATTTTAAAAATATTTTGGAATAATTATTTACACCGACAAAACAGAACTGTTCTTAGGTAACCTAAGTTAAAAAGGTGCATAATTAAAACAATATCACGAAGAAGCGTTTCCTTTAAAAATATTTATGACAATTTTAACTTAGATGATCGCCGTTACTTCGTTCTCCCCGTATGTTTTTATTCAATAACGTATATTTTTAAAATATAACTTTAACTAATAAATATAGCCACTTTTGTAACGTGTTTTTCATGAATTCCATTGTCTCTCTCCTAGTGTGGAATTTGGTGAGTTACAATGAATTAAAAAATGATAATAAATGGTACGACTAATGTATTTATGTGTATTTTGATTTTATGCGTAATATCAATAAAGTTTTTGACCCTTTATATATTATTTTCCGTATTACACTGTGCAGCTTTTCCGTTATCTAATACCTTTTCGATATTCACTTTGTTTGGCAAACTATTAAAAACATCAAATAATTTTGTTTTAGCTGCTTCTTAAACGCTTACATATTTGAGTACAAATATCAATGTCAAAACATAATATTCCAAAATATTTAATAACATACTTAATACAACCGAACAGTGTTACTTTATCGTTCATGTTACAAGAATTTTGCTGGGTCGGATTAACGCATGAGCCCGTGGCCCAGAGCCCCACGGGTCATGGGGGTCCATCATTAATTAAATGAATATATATATATATATATATATATATATATATATATATATATATATATATATATATATATATATATATATATGATTAAGCCAACCCTCGTGACCCTGGGTGTCCTAAACCCCAAGCGATTAGATTACGATAAACTAGATGAATCAAGAAAATCGATAAGGCAGATGTGTAAATTGCTGTATGATGACGATATAGTTTCTATATTGCCAAATGTAGAAATAACTATAAAAATATTTTTGACTATTTTACCAACAAATTGTATATGTGAAAAAACCTTTTCTAGACTAGCTTTAATAAAATATGAAAATAGAAGTACTATGATTAAAAAAAAATAATAAACGAATACAGCCTTCTCTGTAATGAAAATGATTTATTGCAGTCGGTTAATTTCGACGATATAATAGACGAATTTGTAACGCAAAAAGTAATTAGAAAATGTATGTAATATTTAATTTTAAAATAAATTATAAATGTTTAATAACTTTTAATTATTTTATTATTTAATAATTATTTCTTTAAACGCGGAAAACATTAAAATGTAAAAATGTACAATCAATTATACTTTTTTATACAAAGCAATATTTATATTTACATTCAATTTTACTGCTATATTTATATTTACAATTTTACATTGTATGAAAAAACATTTTTGTTTAAAAACGTTTAAAAGTCTACCTCGACAAGGGGGCCCCAACAATCACGGTTCCAGCCCCCCTTCGAATGTTTAATCCGGCCCTGGGATTTCGGATGTGATTTCAGCAGATTTATAAACGAGTGACAAATTTCATGATTTATTCACGTCCATTTTTCAAATGATTACTTATTTAATAAAGAAAGTAAAAATAAAGCTTGATTTGATTTGAATATATAAAAAGAAATATTCGAATATTATTATTTGGTTGACCCAGGTAATGGCGCTTAGAAGTTCGAAGTTAGTAAATTAAAAAGTCGTTATATATAGATATGATTTCACATAATTATAGAAATAGTACGTATATTTTAAATAAATTTCGTCATTATCGACTTAATAAATCGTTGTTAGATGATGTAAAATAAAAATCATAATGTTGAAAATTTTTAAAAAGACATATTTCTCGTTTAGTGTGAATACGCTTCAGATTTTGCTCTTGCCTAACCGCCTTGCAGCTAGAAATAAAAAAAGTACGATCAGTTTCGAAAGATTGACCTCAATGTTTCCTTCTTTTAAAGCAGAAATATTATTTTTCTTTTCGATCTAAGTGCAAGTCTTATTAACGTCATGGCATTTTCAGAAGATGAGGTCAGTAAAAAACTTGACATGTGTTTATACGATTCCTTAGTCAAAATAAGTAAGTATCTTTTGCCGGTATTTTTAAAATTTTGTCTGTAAATAAATTTACCTGCGACTATCGACAAATTTCTTCTTTAACTTAATAATATCTTAATAAATTTTTATAATTTATCTTTAATTTGTTTTTGCTGTTTTAAATATAGCGTGAACATTTTGTTTTTTTTTTTCTCCGTACATTACTAGAATAATATATTTATGAAGAATACTGAAATTATTTTTGTATAAAGATATTTAATATGTTGTTTTTATTTCACCCAAAGTACGTATCTATGATGTATGAAAATGTTCTCTAAAACTACGCGTATGCTAAGCAGTAGCAAAATATCCATGATTGATTTCAATTTAACAAAAAATTTTATAATAACGTGAAATCGGATCAGTGTTCACGTTAATGTATAGATAATTTTGAAACCTAAAATCACGTTTTTATTTTAAAAACTGTCCGTTAAATGTTTTATATACATGAGTAAGAGTTTGTAAGTTTTGTGAAATGTTCACGTATTTTATAAGAATATATTTGATGTACGAAGTGTATGTTTCACTTGATTTTAAACATTTTGCTGAAAAAAATAATTTTACGAATAAATGAAATGTTTAAATTTGTAAATACCTTTTATATTCTTAAATTAAGTAAATAATGGGTAATAAGTTTAGAAATCATTTTACGTATTTATAGCATTGTGAAGCGATAAAATTCGGAAATTTTCGAAATAAAAATTACGGTTTCGAATTAAAATATTAATGATTTAATTTTTAGGCGCAGGCTTGGTGATTGGTGGTATTACTTCTGTCGTATTTTTGAAACGTAAGTATATGCGGCATTTAAAATTAAATTATGTACCCGATTTAGATAAATATGTAATTATGTACAGTTCTGTATTCGTACTTTTGAGTATCTTTTTACCTATTTTTATGTAAATCTTGTTTCGCACGTGGTACACGATCATGGATAACTAAGGTAAAAACCTCTATAAAAGTTTTTACACGAATTAAAATAATACGATTAAAGATTTGTTAGGTTGGTAACAAAAATAAAGTTGAACTTGTAAAATGTAGTTAATGAGAAATTAACGTTAAACGTTTATATTTATGAAAGTTGTATGTTTTCTAACGTAATATGTTTTAAAAATTAGTCATACATATATATCGATATAGGTATTACTCGAAATATAAAATATGTTCTTCACAAATTGAGACGTAATTTAATAATGGCACGCGTATATATATAACGTATTTATAAGATAAAATCTTATTACGGCGAAATTAAATACTTCCTCATTTCGAACAATAGGATTTATATATATATTTTTTTTAAAAAACCTTGTTTAATTGGTGTCCTTCGAAGCAGCGTGTTTGGCTTATATTTTACATTGTTAGGATTTCCTAAAAATAAATAATATGTCTTAACATTTTCTCGTAGTATGCCACCGGTAGGTTAAATTACATCACGCACGGTGCTATTACGCCTATTTTAAAATATTTTTTTTTTTTTTAAGAAAATTACCGTATTTTCCGCGCAAGAAGGCGTTTACTTTTGTCTTACTTTTGTCGATGACGAAATTTATAATTGGTTTCTGTAATACTATTTCGGCTAGTACATTATTTCACGTAAACGATGTTCCATAGTTTAAAAACTCTTTTACGTATTAGTCGAAATAAATGTAAAGTATTCCAGTAGTTGAAAAATTCGTAAACTCATCTCGTATTAATTTTCAAATTTTATTCTTCATCTTCGACGAATTTTTGCTTTTTTATAAACTCGATAGTAATTTGATGATTCCGAAACAAATTAGTTTTAATTATTTTCTTTAAATTAAAGAATTAAACCGATGCCTATCTAAAAGATATTTCAAGTATGTACGAATTTTTTTTTTTACAGATTTTTTTCCTTATTTAAAAAACTAGGAGTTTCTCCGTCCATACTAGTTTCGTATAGAGGAGGTTACTTTTCATCGTGTTCCGAATGTGGGGGGAATACTGCGTAATCACGTTTCCTTTTTTCAATTGTACCTGAATAATTCGATGGTTAGGTTAGACACCGAACGGTAGTACAGATTTGGACGCGTTTCAGAAACGATCGTCGAAATTAATCGTTATCTATTTTAACGTTTGGAGATTGGGAAAACCATCTTTTTGTTTCGTTCCGTCCGATTATTAAAAGATGTGTATATATCGGATTTAGATCTTTCGATTTTACAAATTGCTTGGACCGAACATTTTCTTATTAAATCTTTCCAATTATTTGCTTTTTTATCGAACTATTTTCATCGGTTGATAAAAAAATTACAGCGAATTTCACACGTATCGTGAAAAGCTTTCTATATTTGTTGGAAAGATCTGCGTAAAATTTACGTCAAACATCACCAACAACGTATAATCTGCAAAATGGTCGAAAAGTTGGATCATATTCGAAATTCCCAACATTATTTTGTCACACGAAGTAAAAACTAACTAAAAATGTCGACTATTAATATATTTTTTTGCTATATATTTATTCCTATTACAATCGACCGAGTTTAGAGGTCGTTTATCTCGATTAATTTAATGCGATGAGAGATGTTTTGTGAAGCGGTAGCACCCTCAGTAGTACGCTCTCTAAACTTGTACTGAGGTTATAAGGACGTATTTTATTTTTTTACGGTATTTCAACAAAAATGTCACCCATTAGCGGTCGTTTTCTATAATATATGAATCGTAATTTATTGACGATCTAGCAAATCTACTTGACAGTATTTTTTCAGACACGTTTGAATTCTACGTAATTACTCTTGAAGTCGGCTGCCAGAGTCGATCGATATGTTGCCGACTTCGTTGCATATACCGTATAGGCTGTTTCTTTTACATCAGGCATTTGAAGATCCTTGTACAGATCCGGTATTGCAAATAATATACCGTGGTGTGCTCCAACAATGTTGCGCATGACCTTTGACTGGAATCGCTGAATGATTTCCAGCTCGGAGTTGCTGTTCCCAGATTTCAATCCGATACGTCCGTTTTTGAGATAACTTTATATATACATTTTTTTTTTTAACTGATAAGAATGGTTTGCGATGGATTAACCAGGTCATGCTGCGTAGTTTGAGCTCGAAGTGCTTTCTCCTAGCTATATAACACGGTTCTTCTCGGATGAGCGTCGTTTGTATGTTCGTTCAATATTTTTATAAAATTTTCGAACAGAGGTCGCCGAATTTTTGAAATTTCTTCAGAAATCCGACATTTTTCGTAAACGCGGCTCTTGAGGTATCCACGTACACACAAAAAAAAAATCGCAAAAAAACGCACGTTCCTTCTCGTTATCGGATACCATGATAACTGAGGACAAAAATGAATCTTATGTACGCTAAATGTGAAGCACGCGGTTTGCGTTACCAACTGCGCTATTCAAAAAAACGGAACCATCCATCTTCTCTGGCTCGTCCTATTAATAGTATTCGTGACGTAGTTCGGATTTTAAAACTCGAATACTCGATTTTTTTCTAAACTCGAGTAACCCAGCTCAGTCTAGTGTCTACGCCTAAATCTTTTACACGTTATTGATATTTGGAATGACAATATTTTAGTAATAATGAAATATATATATATGTTGCAGGTAAACGTTGGCCAATTATAACCGGTTTCGGTTTCGGTTTAGGATATGCCTATTCTAATTGCGAAAAGAGCATAAATCAAATATTCGTCAAGTCGACGTAAAACTATTCGCGTCCGTTCGTTTACGATTATAATAGTTAAATAGTTAAAATTTCTTTCCGCATTACGTTGTTCGTCGCACTGTTATAAATTAAAATTTACAAATTGTTTTTGTTGCATTTTTTCACAAATGTACAAGACGTAAAATATATTAAAAAATAAAAAAAATCTACCGATACATTATTAAATACGTAATTATTACTATGCGACTTAAAAAATAAACTAGTCGTTAAAGTTAGTTTAATTAAATATAAAAATATAACTAAAACCCGACGTAATGAAAGAAAAAATTCATTTAAAACAATAATCGCGATAATAGTTCATTATTTGAAAAATTTTTGTAAAATGTAGTGTTTTGTTGTTTTTTTTTCCTTTTTGTAAACTAAAAAAAAAAAAAAAAAAAAAAAAAAAGATAAAATCGGTAAAATATTTCCCTTCGAATTAAAATCTTTCGATCGAGTGAATATCAAAAAATAATTTATAATAATATATACGAATGTAAAATATATTTTTTAGATACTCGCTTTACAACAATTATCACAGTAATTAAATAGTAATTTAAATAATATGATAGCGAATGTGGTAAACAACGCAATCAGCGATATAAAATTTCGTATATAAACGAAGATAGCAAATAATAAATAAAAACCTTTCGACAATATAAAATTTATACATAAAAATACATAATAGTCAATAAGATAAACATAATTAAAAAATAGTCTAATATAGAAAAAGAAAAAATTGAAATTTACATTACTTCTTACATCTAATTCTTCGTCGAAATTTATCATCGAATTTTTAATAAATTATTTGTATATCTTTCTTTTATTTTTCCTGCTGGTGTAGAACGAAAAAAAAAAAAAAGAGAAAAAAACTTTTCCCTCGTATGTCTGTCCGAGTGGAACTTTGTACATGCTTTTAAATTTTTTCCCGATTGATTACAAATTTCGAATATAGTTTAGAATTGAACGGCAATAAAAGGAAACGGGGAAAATTAAAAGAAAATCGAACTAAAAAATTTTCAATACAGCACGTTTTTAAAATAAAATTATTTAAAATGTTTTTCTGCGCGTAAAATTTTATAATTTCGGTTAATAATATCGATTTCGTGTTTTAATTATTTACGATGTTTTCCAAATAATAATTTTTCATCATTGTTTACATATGAATTTGTAAATATTCTTTAAATCTTATCGCAAATTGCCCCTGTTTCTCGTACATATTCGTTTTCGCATTGTTTACAATTTAATTTATATGATCCCGAATTTTTTAACGAATATATTTCTTCTATTTTATGATTTTTTTCATAAAGAAAAATATTTTAGCGATTTTGACTTTGTCCGTTTTTTAAAATAGTTAATTATAAATAAAAAGCGGCGTTTCTATATTATTAATCTTTTTAGTAATTAGGGAAAATTTTGTACAACCTACAATTAGAATTATTTTTATTCTTGCAATACGTTTAATATGTGACCTTAAAAAAAGAAACTCAATGCGATATATGTTATACTTTTCCACTATAGCCACAGTTATCTGCGATTAGTAAATAGAATAATTTCCGCGTTTTTGTTTTTTGGATATTGATTTTAATTTTACATTTTACGTAATATATATATTTCTGATAATAATTTGCAGAATATGAAATGTAGTGATTTTTTTATTAAAGTAAACAACAAAAAAAAAGGAGTTACTAAAAACCGAGCCGTTCGGCCGTTAGGCCATTATCAAGTGAATATTTAAAAACATGAAAATATTAAAAAAATTATATATTAATTTAGAATTACAATTCACAAAAATCAGCAAAATTAAAAAAAAAACAGTATTTATAAGCACTTTATGCAACATGTTCGATTATTTATTATTATTATTTTTTAAACAAATAAATCGCTATTTAAACAACCAACTGAATATTTAAAAAGTACAGTGCTGATAGGGAGGTCATTTCTCTTTGATGGTGATATAATTCGCCTCCCTGTTTTTTTTTTTAAACGTATATTTGTAAAATAAAAATCACTGTATGCACATTCGCACTCACACACATCCCTTGTTGTTAAAATTTATTACATTCCGTCAAGCAGTTGCTTGTCGACGGATTTATATGTATTCACTTTTTCTCCTATTCAATCTGTGCGAAATGTACAATTTGTCTTATAATCTAATTATTTATTTTATAATATCTTATCTTAATAATGTACAATTTTTATCTTACGAGCTAATTAATCTTATATTGTTCGTTCATTCACACACGCACATTTTTCTATTCTTCTGTCACTCACATGTACACTTCGAACAAAATTATTGATTTAATTATGTACTAATGTCGTTACTTTATTAATATTTTCGTCTTAGCCACATTCTTATCTTTTGTTTTAAGCAACCTAGTATTTTTCCATTTAATATTTCATCCGGTATTTAACAGTTTTGTCATTATGTAACTATCTGTGTTCTCCATGTTTTCATTCGTGGAATTTTATCAAGGTTTTCCTTATGATATAATCTGACAATACATTTTTTTCAACTCTCACGCACTTTTGTTTGGTCAAATATTCCCACAAATAAATATATATACATATTTAGTACATTTTGGTCCTTCGTAAGTTCGACGATTCCTCCTCGTTTTAGATATTGAGGCATTTCCTTCGAAGCCTGTCTATTTTCTTCACGTATGATTTTTTTTTGCTATTCCATTAAATCGTATAATATACTATCATTAAAGTTTCTTCACTTACGTAGTTTCTAAGCGTATAATAGCGACGGTATTGTTTGTATTTTATTTGCAACATATTCCGTATGTATGTTCCACCTTAGATTGTCTATTTTTACCTGGACGTATTTGTGTTCATTTACAAATTCGATATTTCCGCAATTTTCATTAGAACATTTATTTTTCAGGTGCACATAAAATGAACTCATTCATTCGAGCGCGTTACGATTTTAGGTTTATATAATTCGCAAACGGTTTAAGCAACGTACTCTTTGTTTTAATTGTACTTATTGTTAAATTATGATCATGCGCCCATTTACTCGCTACTATCAAATAATTTTGCATAAATTTTTCCGCCGTTCGCATATTTCTATGACTGTCCATTATAGCTAAATCGTCGACGAATATATACTGTAGTTTAGTATTTGTTGTAAACCATTTGTATATGTAACGAACAAAATTGTTACTTCCTTGCGGGACGCCTACTTTAGCGTCTCTATATTTACCTCGTACATCGCATTACAGTTTTCCTTTCCTTTCGGTAACTTTCGAACCATTTTTTTTATACTTCCTTTAATTCCTATTCCAGTTTATTTCAAAATTTGTTTTCACTTCTTCTGCAAAATCACCCAATATCACTGATGTTGACTTGTCTTTCTGCGTACTGTTCTTTGTCAATTATTTTTCGTTTTCTTGGATGTATTTAGTTAGTTTCATTGACACATATTTCTCCATTATTATTTTTGATATCACCGTATTTATATAGCGATTGGTCTGTAGTTAGAATAATCGCTATATAAATCGGTCTTATCAATGATATTTTTAAATCAGGCGGTATTGTGCCTTCTTTTAGTGTTTTTGGTTTGTTAAATTATATTTTTAATATTTTTAACATCTTTTATCGTAATTTCGTCATATGTGCTTGTTCAGTTTCAAGTTCATCTATAATTTTTGTTACTATTTCTTTAGTTGCTTTAGGTATATACATATTCACTGCTTCTGTTTCATTTGATGTTAGTTCAACAGCGTCACCACCAGTTAAGGAATAATAATCATTCGCTTATAACGACGAGTTTAAATGCTATTTGACGGTAGAATTTTTATTTTAATTCGCATACGTATTTACATATATATATATATATATATATATATATATATATATATATATATATATATATATATACGTATGTTATATATACCCGGTAAAATACACAATTGTTTTTATGCTTGCGTACTGTTGAATGAATAACGTTGTACGCATGTAATAGCGTAGTTTTTGGAGCACCCTAACTATTAGATCGATATAATTACATGATTTTAGTTTTGAATTATTGCAGGACGGTATTTAAAGTAATTGTTATTTTAAAAAAATAAAATAAAAATTCACGCTCTGTAAGGTTAACACCGTTATCGAATATCTGGCAAAAACAATTATTTCGTATATATATATATATATATGTAAACGACTAAACGTCGATTATAATAACGTGAAATAGATAATAAAACTTTAAACATAAAAAAGAAGCAAAAATTGAAATATTAAAAGATTTTTATAATAAAATACATATTTTATTGTCTTTTAGTACGGTTATCAACGTGGACGTAGAAGTACCGTCCTTACACTATATCAATGCAAACGTATCCCTAGTCTAACAGGAATCTTGCACAAGAACGACAGGACATCATTTTACGCGTAATTGTAGAAGCGTATATATAATATATATATTATTATTATTATTTGATTTGCAATCTGTCTCGCTGGGGCGAACTTTCTTTGAGATTACATCCAGAGTATAGATACTACTGAGTGGTATAGTACTCCTCGAGATTTATGTTTTTATTTTATTTAGTTGAACCTTGTGTTTAGGTCTTGCGGCTGGTATCTCTTCAATCGTAGAATGTCTTTGCCATGGTGTAACTCGATTGCCAGTGGATTAGGATGAAGCTGCAATCGTACTTATTGCTGCGCCTGTCAGCGACTTCTTGCGCAGTTTGGAAGCGAGTGTCCTCGTGAATAGTTTCATTTGTGAGATACCATGGTGCTCCTAGTATACATTTCAGAGCTTTTTAACCGCTGTATAACCATCAGGTTTGTGTTTTGATGTGCAAGCCCATAGCTCTATCGCGTTAGTCCAGACAGGTTTCAATACAGTTTAGTATACTAGTTGTTTCAACTCTAATGATAGGTGACATCGACGTCCGATCAACCAGTAAAGTAAAAATTTGATGTTTAACATATATTATATATATATATATATATATATATATATATATATATATATATATATATATATGAAAGTTTACTTACCTTATGGAATCCATCTTAACTGAAAGTATTAAGACATGTTTTTCTTTCAGTCTGACTTTCCTTCGATTAGTAACGTCTCCGATTCATTCTCCCGAACTAAAGCGAAGATCGTTGTTAACTTTATTCTTCTTACCTTTTTAAGTAATTGAAAAATTTGAGGCTCCATTCAATGAACCATTGAAAAATAATTCTCAAATTAATTCAATATACTAGAGCCGGTTAAGTACGAACGTTTTCACACGAAAAAATCGAAAATACGATCGATTTAAAAATTGTTAAAAATAATCGGCCAACTATAGAATAGGAATAGGTGAAAGTAATAAAATTGACAAATATTATTTTTTCGAAAGCGTAGAACGGTACAGATTCAATTTTCATTCAAATTAATGACGTATCATCCAGTTAATCATTTCATTCCCTACGTATACTTTTCAGTATACGCTACTATTTTCTAGCTTGAATGTCTTCTACAAACCATATACCCAATATTGTCGATTAAAATTATTTCAATAAATAATCGTAAAATTAACCAAGCGAAAAAAATTAATCTTTTAATCAATCATGAAACCTAATGTAAAAGTAAATAATCTATTAACCAACCCAAAAAAATTAACCTTTTAATAATAAAACCTAATGTAAATTATGAATTAACAATAATACAATAATAACTAATTAGAGTAAACGATGTTAAGACGGCGATGTCAGTAACGAATTTTCGGAGGCTTTAAATTTGTCATTGCAAGCGCTTTCTGATGGAACCAGAACAAACTATAAGTATAGATTTACACTTTTAGATGTCGTCATTAACTAAATATATTAATTTACTCTTGCGAATTGCAAACTAAATTACAAATTTTAAAATTAAACTTTAATCTTTAAATTTTTAATTTTAATATTTAAACTTTTAACTTTGAATTTTAAATTTTAAACTTTAAACTTTTTGAATTTTGATCTTTAAACTTTTAATTTTATACTTTAAATTTAAAACTCTTTTAAACTTTAAACATAAAAATTCTAAATATTAATCTTCAAACCTTAAAATTTGAATTTCAGTCTTTAAATTTTCACTTTAAACTTTGAATTTCAAAATTTAAGTTTTCAACTTTCAACTTTAAACTTTAAATTTTAAACTTTCAAATGAAAAATGTGAAAATCATCGAGGAGATAAATATCAATATAAAATACATGTTACGGATGACACAGTTGAAGACTTTTTTTAAAATAAATCGTCTCAATCAATAATACAAAATCGAGTTGTAGACGCAAAAATCATTAACTATAACGTCTTAACGTATTAATTACCATTAGATGCGCTTGTATTTGTTTTGCTGATGATACGAGCATAAGTAAAAAAAGATCATGTAAACTGAAGATAGATCAGATTGTTTAAGTGCCGTCTGATGGTTATAGTTCATAGGAGCTAATAAATAACCTTTATTCGAAACGAACGAACAATTTATGTATATATATATATATATATATATATATATATATATATATATATATATATTTCATTATTTTGACGAAATTTCGTACCTATACGTATATATTAAATAATTGAAGAAGACCTGTACGGAAATTACGAATTTTAAAATTTTAAGCCATGCCCCATGAGTATCATCAAATTTTTGAAAATTTTGATTTTAATTTTCGTAGATTTTTATCTGATACTGATTTGATTTTGTTTTCCGCGAATGTTCGACTAGCTCCACCATATCGTGCACGCGGCGTATCCAGCGATATGAGTTTCATCTGGTGTTCTATTTAACATAATGCATCATTGTAGTATATCTGTAGCCGCAGGTTTTCATTTGCTTTCTTCCTGCAGCATTCAACGTTTTGTTTTCTTTTATTCTTTATTTTCTTATGGTGTTATTGCAGTAATCCCCGATATACAATGTTTGTAACCCCATGTGTTATATTTTCTTTTATGTGTATAACTTTTGCTGCTGTCGTAGTAGGTCGGTGCTTCTGGCGTCTCACCTCATGGGAGTTATCCAGCAATGCAACGGCCGTGCTATTTATTATGTAATTTCTCTTTTTCACAACATTGTTTTTGCGCAATATTACTGGGCTTAGCGCATCCCCAGCGTAGACATCCATAGATTGGTTGCAGTATCTGTTTATATAACAATAATTTATTTTCCAGAGACAGCTCCGATTTTGTTCCAAAAAGCCATAGTGCATTTCTACATTTTATGTTTATTTCTTTTCTTTTCTATATGTGTTTTCCATGTTATTATTTGTATCTTCAGGAAATCGGAGCTCCAATCGGTATGGCGCGCGTCCATAGATGACGGATAGTGGAACGGCCTAAAGATACGGAGGTTAGCTGCGAATAAGACATTAATCAAATAAGTAGTCGCGGAGCAAGAGCGGCTACTGGTGGAAAGTCTTTGGCGGACGATTCCAGTAGCGACAGGGTAAGAAGACACGAGGATGCAGATGAACAGCTTGAGGACCTGTCCACTAAAAATCTGCAGAAATCCTATGATT
Source organism: Coronaproctus castanopsis (assembly GCA_032883995.1). Classification (NCBI taxonomy): domain Eukaryota; kingdom Metazoa; phylum Arthropoda; class Insecta; order Hemiptera; family Monophlebidae; genus Coronaproctus; species Coronaproctus castanopsis. Next base: position 104,891,137 of record CM065054.1, on the reverse strand, counting down.
GCCTCTTCCTCGGCGAGTTTAGGTCGCCGTAAAAACCTTAAACCGTTACCTCCACAGTAACAAACCGCTGTCTTGCGCGGTTAGAATGTTTATCCGAAGGCTAAGACAGATAACCCTGACAGAAAACAAAAACCGCTGCCTTGTGGTCAGGATTTTCATCCAAAGGCTAAGAGAGTAAACCCTGACGGAAAATCGGGCGGTAAGAAGGAGCGAAACTACTGCTGTATTTTTCCCCCAGGTAATCATGGCAGAAAATTTCAAAATGGTCCGGAGACCGGCGCAGCTCTTTGGTAGGTACAGGGTGCGAATAATACCGCTGTCTGCCAATACCAAATTTATGACGATAGGAACATGGAATGTTAGTAGAATGTATCAAGCTGGAAAATTAACTGGGAAAAACAAAAGCAACAGATAACGTAATAATAAGGGGGGGGTTGAAAGGCAATGGTTGGAGAACGTTCAGATAAAGGAATAGCTGGTAAATATGGGCCTGGAATTAGAAATAATCGCGATAATTATCTCGCTGAGTTTTGCAAACAAAAACAGTACATAATTATTAACACATAGTAGACCCCACTAAGAAGAAGATATAGTTGTAAGTCACCTGGTGACAAAGAAAGATATCAAATCGACTTCACATTAGTAAAGATATAAAAATCAAATAAAAGTAATATCCATATGCGGTCGCTGATACGAACCATTTCCATGGTGATTATGAAGGCAGACCTTAAGTTTAAAAAGATAATTCCGAATAAACGAGTAATAAAATGGAATAATCTGAACAATGAAGAAATAAAGAACTCAATATCAGATGGAACGGATAAACTTATAACAGAACTACACGATAATAACGACTAGACTAAACATGGAACGACGTTAAATCAACAAAAATAAACTGTGCGCAGAAAATCCTCGGCAAAACAAGAACTGAACATAAACCGTGGATTACAGAACAAATATTGTAATTAGTCGATGAAAAGCGGAGATATAAGAATGATACCAGCGAATAAGGAAAAATGAAATATAGGTCCTTAATAAATTCTATAGATAGAGCTTGTAGGAAAAGAAAGGAAAAATGGTGGGACTTGAGGTGCCTTGAAAAATTAGAAACTCAAGGGAAACATGAACAATTTTATAAAAGAATAAAAAAATATTAGAAAGTATAAAGAACTTTAAACAACAACGCTGATAGAACAAAATTATGACGAAGTTGTAAACTCAATTGAGAAAGGATCAACATGGCAGCTTTATGTAGAAAATTTATATCACGATACCCAGTTAAAGTGGAAACTACCGATGAAGAAGGTACAACTAGATCAATTTTCGGATGACAGTATACTAAAAGACGAATAGAATAACTACAATAAGATGCATCGACTACAGAACGATAAGCCTTATCACCTACGCATCCAAAATATTGCTGCAAATAATAATAATAAAAAAAAAATAGAAAAATATATAGAATAATTTTTAGATAAATATGACTTTCGTAAAAATCTATCGACTAGAGATGCAATAAGGACATCAAGAAATGTTGGCGAGCGACTGATGAATATAAATAAGAACACGTTCGTTTGTTTTGTCGATTATACCGAAGCTTTGATCAGGTCAGTTGGGATAAGTTTTTTCCTCTCCTTGAACAAATAGAATGCCCCAAACGCATATTAAACATATCTAAACCCGCAAAAATGAGTAAAGATGTATGTTATCTCCATTCCTTTTTAACGTATACGCGGAACTTGTGCTTAAATTAACTCTAGCAGAAATCGCATATGGAATTCGCTTAAGAAAGACGTCAAACGATATCATTTGCAGGTAATCTGGCTATAAATGCTGAGTCTCCGGAAATACTACAAGGACCTTAAATGATACGGGAAAGCAGTTTGGGTTAGAAATAAATGTTGACAAAACTAAAATCATGATGTTTGATTAACTTCCTAATCGTTTTCAACTGGAAATTAATGGTCAGAAAATTCAACGAGTGCAAAGATTCAAATATCTGGGTTAAATAATAACGGAAGACTTGTATTGCGATACAGAAATAAACTCAAGAATCGGATTAGCTAAGCTAGCCTGACAAAAAAAGCGAAACATATTATGCCAAGAGTCAATACCGTTAAAACTACGTAAACGTATTGTTAAAACTTACCTGTGCCCTGTAACGCTTTGCTGTGCTGAAACGTGGACATTAAATAAAAGAAATGTTCAAAAATTGCAGAATTTTGAAATGCGGTTTTGGAGGAAGATACAAAGAGTATGTTGGACCGAAAAAGTTACGAATGAAGAAATTCACGAAAAACAGACCTTATTATATTCAATGAAGAAGGGAACATTAACCTGGATGACGGTGGTCTGTTACGCGGTATAATAGAAGGACAGATTCCAGGAAAAAGAGGTCGTGGTAGACAAACACTTTCGTGACAACATTGTTGCATGATACAGGCACAAATCAATACTGGAAAATGAAAAGAGCTGCAGGGACTCGGATGGGCTGGAAGTTACTTACCACGGAATAAAATTCCAAATTTATGATGATTTTATATATATATATATATATATATATATATATATATATATATAATAATTCGATGCACAGCTAGACGATCAAGCGTGGATTTAGAAAAGGCGGGAGTACGATAGAACTTGTATACGTTTTTATTGAATAATCGAAAAAATAAAGTAATATAGAATTGCAGTGTATACGGATTTTGCGGATTTCGAAAAGTCGTTCTACTGCCTGAAAACCAAAGCAATAATGTAAGCGCTAGGTGGTATAAAAATTAGTAACGTATAGGTGATAGTTACGATTGCCCAATCGGAAAGGAGAAAGAAAACATTCGTTTTAAAGAAGGAATGCGACAAAGAAATGCACTTTCTCCGAAATTATTCACAATTGCCCTTCAAGACCGTGTCGGAACGAGTAAGTGTGGAAATGCGGGTATAGACCGAGTTTGGAAATAAGAAGCAACATTAACAACGAGATAATCCCCTATAAAGCACTAAATACTTTGATGCGCTTGTCCTTTCTGCAGCTTTATATCAAAAACCTCCTTTAACAAATTACAAGTCATACAAAATAGATGCCTCAGATGTATTCTCAATGCACCTCGCTCTGCCAGAATCGACAGCACACACGAAGCTACTGATCTGCCCTATATTAGAGATTTTGTTCTAAAGCTATCGACTGATTTTTTTTTATTAAATACTCATACCGAAACAATGTAATCGTCTCCTCGATTTCCAATTACGAATCCAAGCAACTTCGTTTCATCCAAAGGTAAACACAAGCGACTTAAACATAACATTATATAGTAATGAATTATAATTTATTTATTAGTACCCTTTACTTAGTAAACACCTTCGACACCCGTGTCACCCACTTTTTATTATTATTATTTTTTTAAATGTAGCTCCGAGAAAGGACAGCTACTTCCTTTCTGCAATGTTAATCATGATTATTCAACATGTGCAAAGGTTTAATCAAATGGTTAAGCTCTGTTACGTATATTACTTAGTAACAACCAAGTCAGCAGGTTTGAAACGTTTAAGCCTTCTTAAGTCACGATCTGCGGGCAAAAGTGATAAGGCCTCCGGATTTGGATGATGATGAAGTCTTCTGTGGTGTTGGTCAGAATAATCCTGTATTATTTCGTTGACCCATTTGATCTGTAAATCTGCATGGAGTGCATCATTTCTTTGGAACCAGCGAGCATCGGTAATTAGTCGAAGAAACTTATTCTGAGCTGTCTGAATTATTTTACGATTCGAAGCTTTAGTACATCCCCATACTTGTATCCTATATTTCCATATAGGACTTATGACGGTGTTATATATTGACAATTTATTCTCCAACTTCATTATAGAGCGCCGTCCAACGAGGCAGTACATTCGGAGTATTTTTTCTCTGATTTGGACAGCTTTATGATCTTTATGGGTTCTCCCCAAGTTAATTTTGTGTCCAGATGCATTTCTAAGTATTTCGCAGAATTTTCAACTGGAACTTGCTGATTGTTTATATAGACCGTGTAACGAGGATCACGATTTCGTAAAGAGAAAATGACGTGTACGGATTTCTGTTCATTTAGTTGAATTTTCCAATCCTTCGTCCATTCGGTTATACGATCCAGAGCATGCTGCGGGTTGCTATTCGTCACAGCCTGAGAATGATTGATCGATAATATTGCTGTCTCGTCAGCGAACATTGCAATTGTTGTATCCTGTAATACCGGTATGTCCGCTGTATATAACGAGTACAGGCTGCCCTGCGGAACACCTGCTAATATAGGATGAAATTCGGATGTAGCCTCTTCATGGTGATACGCAAAACCAACGATCGGATAAGTACGACTGTACCATGCGACACCAATTCATTGGTAATAAACTGTAACTAAGTTTGAAGATAAGTCCTTCGTGCCATACGCGATCAAACGCCTGCGCAATGTCGAGGAACACAGTTGAGCAATAGTTCTTTTCTTCAAAGGCTTTTTCTATTATTGCCGTTACGCGATGTATTTGATCAATCGTTGAATGCTTTCTTCGAAAGCCAAACTGATGGTCACGTAAGAGGTTTAATACGTTTGAGAAGTAGTTTTTCAAAAAGTTTTCATACAGCCGGTAACAGCGAGATCGATCGATATGATTTGACTTCTTCCGCCGGTTTACCTGACTTTTTTATCATAATGATTTCAGTTACTTTAAAACATTTTGGTACATGTTCCAGTCGTATACAAGCATTAAATATATATGTCAGAAGTACAATACTTTTTTTTGACAGTTCTTTTAATAGTCCCGGTGAAATCTCATCAATTCCCGGCGATTTTTTAGGATTGATGTTATTGTTGATCTCATCTGCTACTTCGAGCGGTGTGACAAATTTAATTGGTCGTTCAGACAACTGTGCTGTATTAAATATCACATTTGACGGAATGTCACGCGGTTGGAATATTCTAGAAAGATGTCGAGCGAATAATTTTTTGCTTTTTCTTCATTACGACGAAGCAAACTTCCTGATTCATCCTTTAGAGGTGGCATTTTAACAACCGGTCGTTTCAAAGAGCGTATTGCCTTCCATAAGTAATCTTTTTCCACCAGAGGGCTCAGATTAACCGTGTAATCAGAGAAGCTGCTTTGTGTCGAATATTAATTTATTCAGTCTATTACTAATACGATTGAATATTGTTTTCAATTTAATTTTAGTTTTGATCCCCTCTTTGTAAGGGAATTATTTGATTTCAGATTTACCGAGTCGATCGTGATCGTCACCTTAAAAAGTTACGATTAATTGGCTACACTTTTATTAATGTGAAATTACATATACAAAATAAAACATTCAATACGACGTATATAAAAACAAATTTCAGATAAACGAAAAAAATTATCAAAAAAATAAATAAATATGTATATATACATTCTCGCATGATTGTTTATGTTCTATCGGGGAATTTCGTAACTTTAATCAAATCTATTTCGACGATCAAATACTATACGATATATATATATATATATATATATATGAATTATCATTATTGTAGCAGATCGACCTTTGTATCCCTATATAATTTTCTATGTATTCTAGTATTACGAATATTTTATTTAAATTTTATTTTTCAATTATTACTATTTAACTATCCCTTTACTCTTAAAATGTTATTTATTTATTTATATATATATATATATATATATATATATATATATATATATAAAAAACAAGAACAAAAGAAAACTCGTTACAGCGATAGGACGTGTCTTGATAACAGTATTGTTTTTCGCGGTTAATGAGGTAAGTATCTTATGAAAAAATGTTTTCATAGTGTGCAAATTGTTTTATCTACGAGGTATTTCTCTTGTAGTTTAAAAATTCTTTAACGTTTACGTAGATTTAGGTCGACTATACGGTGTATATATATATATATATATATATATATATATATATATATATATATATATATATATATATATATAAGTAAAGCAATGACGAGAAGGTTGTACTTTGAAGAGAATGAGCTGTTAGATGAAATGCCAGAGCAGGGATTACGTTTGAATAAATTTCAACCTTTTTTGTTTGGGTTACTTTGGGGAAAAAGAGTTGTATACAAAAGGGCCAAAGAGAATAACAATAAAATAGTGAAAAACAAACACTCTAACTGTACAGACTGGTAAAGACTTGTAAAGGCAATAAAGATTATAAAGACTGTGAAGACTATAAAGACTGTACAGCGGAACAAGATAAAGAGATAATCACGCTACTCCCTACTGAAATATAATATTCTTATATTCCGACGACAACGTAATCTATCTGTTTCTTTTTATTATTATTTATTATTATTATTGTTATTATTATTATTATTATTATTTTTATTATTATTATTATTATTGTTATTATTCTGTTTTGTTCATTTACAAGGGGGAAAAATATCAAATTCTACTAGACTTAATGAATATAAAAAGTGCTGTCGAAGACGGTATTACTACTATTGTCGACATTTAACGTAGATACAATAGGATTGCCAACAAAAAAAAACCTCTCTAATTATTCTGCTTTTTATTGATATATATATATATATATATATATATATATATATATATATATATATATATATATATATATATATATATATATATATATATAATATTAACGAAAGTAATAAAATAAACATAGATGGAGTTGATCTAACGAAAATACAACGCATCAGTCGCAGACGTTACATAAAATTATTATCATATTCGTAAGACTTTTGACATAATTGATCATAAAATATTTCTGAGAAAACTGTACAATTGTGGATTTACAGGTTTTATACGCAGTCGATTTAAGAGTTACTTGGAAAATAGGAAGAACTAGAGATGGGCGATTCCGAGACTTTTTCATAATCGAGAAAATAGTAATCGGGCTACGAATGAATCGAGTCGGCCGATTACTCGTCTCGGGCAAAAAGAATCGAGATATTTTCACTCGAGATATTTTCTCTCGATTACTATCGATGCGCGCAAAACCTATATAAACTAGGAGGAGCCACTATATATATATATATATATATATACATATACATATACATATATATATATATACACATATATATATACATATATATATACTTTATTGGGTGGAAGTCCGAGTCCGATTATTCGAATAGTAGTCCGAGTACTCGAGTAGTAGCACGAGTCCGATTATTCGAATACTAGTCGTTTAAGACGAGCGCTGCATTCGAATAAAAGTAACCGAGATATTTTCACTTGAGATATTTTCACTCGAGATATTTTCACTCGAGAGATTCTCACTCGAGATATTTTCACTCGAGATATTTTCTCTCGATTACTATTGATGCGCGCGCAACCTATATAAACTGGGAGGAGCCACTATATTATATATATATATATATATATATATATATATATATAAGTGGGGACGTTTGGTAGCTGCAGAAGAAGTATTTATATACAGTCGAATCCGCTTATAAGGGACCACGGATAAGAGGGACATCCGTTTATAAGGGACAATCAGCAAAAGCTCGAATCAAACGTATGAAATGAAGGTTGTTTTAGTTCGCTTTAGAGGAACAACGCCTCGGTTATAAGGGACAAATAGACTTTCAAGGCAATAAATCGTGAGAGGGGCGATAAGCCAGCCGATATAAAATGACACTTCCGGTCGTAAAACGAAAATATTCACATAAACAAAAATTGAATAAAAATGTTTTAGTCATTTTTACAATTCGTTTTTGTTTAAGTGAATATTTTTGTTTTTTCTTCCTTTTGTTTAAGATGTTCTTGTGTTGACATTCTTTCATTGACGCTATACTGTTTTTTGCTCTGTACGTTCATTAATAATTATGCGCTCTCCGATAGCTTATTAGTTCTTAGTTTAGTTCTGCAAAAACTGTAGTGCATCGTGCGGTTTCATTTATTTTTTTCTTACGAAAATTTTCTTTTCTTTTTTTAGTTCTGGTGAATTTTTTTTATGAATAAAATGTCGCATAAATGTTTATCATTAAAGGAAAAAATTTCTATTTCAGACAAAATCGAAATTCAACCTCCCAATATGCCTATTTGGGAGTTAGCAAAAATCATGGGCGTCTCCAAAAACACAGTCTCCCGTTTAAAAACAAATGAACAGAACTTATGTAAAAAATGGAATAGTACTGAAAAGGGCAGTCAGGTTCTTTTACCTTATGTATGTCTCCTGAATTTTTCTCTTAATTTCCATATAAATATTATGCATTAATAAGGTTATAAGTATGTTAATTGTGTACTAAATTGTATATATACTCGCTTCAATAAGAGATTTAAAAAAATTCGCTTATAAGGGACAACCGGTTATAAGGGACAAATGACTTCCGCCCGATGTGTCCCTTATAAGCGGATTCGACTGTATATGATGGAGCTCGGTATATTAGGCGTAAGATTTTATTTTGCAAACGATGGATTTTATTCGTATTTGTCTTTTTTGCACAACCCCATAATTGCGCACTATACATCCATATGGGTTTCAGCATGGTTTTGTACAAAAGTATGCAATTACTTAAAGTAACTTCTGATCTGGGTCCTAGCATCCAGTGCATTTTTCTAAATTTTAATTCTATCTCCCTTTTTTTTTTTATCTATATGAGTTTTCCACGATAGCCGGCTGTCTAAATAAACTCCCAAATATTTAACTTCATCGAGCTTTGGTATTACTTGTTTATCGAGAGATACTCTGTGGCTATGTTGAAGCCGATTGCTGAATGTAATATGTGCTGATTTTTCTGGATTTATTTCTATCAGCCATTGTTTGGTCCAGTCACTGAATTTATTTATATAGCTTTGCAATTTGTTAATAGCTACACTTGGATCTTTATCAGATGAGAGTATCATAGTATCATCTGCAAACATGGCTATACTGTCTTTTGGTGTGTCCGCAGTATATAGAGTGTATAGTAAGGGACCCAGTACACTGCCTTGCGGTACGCCTGCTTCTATACCGTGAATATCCGACACATCTTCTCCATGTGTTACATAGAAGTGTCTATTGTGCAGATATGATGTGAGCAAAGGAAGATACGCAGGCATGATCGTCCTGAGTTTGCACAATAAGCCATTGTGCCAAATTTTATCAAACGCCTTGCTTATATCCATAAATACAGCTTCATTATAATGTTTGTTTTCCATCCCTTTTTCTATTAAGTTGACAACATGGTGTATTTGTTGTTCGGTGGAATGACCCTGACGAAAACCAAACTGATGATTTGGTATCACTCCTTTTTTGTTGAACAATTTCGCTGATTCTGTGGTGGATTAGTTTTTCTAATAATTTAGCAGCAGTGGGTAGTAATGATATTGGTCTATATGATGAAATATTTGTTCCATCCTTACCAGGTTTCTGTATCATTATGATTTTTGCTAGTTTCCACTGAGTAGGAAAATAAGCAAGCCTGGCTCTAGCGTTATATATATATATGTCAAGAGCATAATTCTTTTTCTCGGTAGCTCCTTTAACATTCTCGGAGTTATCTTATCAAATCCTGGGGCTTTTTTGGGATTCAATAACTTGATTTGTTTTGTTATTTCGCCAGGTGAGAATATTTTTATTTTTAATTCATTATTTTGCTTTTAAGTGGCTTTCACTTAAATCTGGGACGTATTCGCGAATCCATTATACCGATTCCACGTTTTTCGATATTGTAAAATATAAATGTTAATTTTAGTTTTAAAGCGTTTAACGTGGATTTGTTTAGCTTCGTATATAAATTTTTTATTAATATATCTTGATTAAATCCGCGTTCCGTTTTAATAAGGAATAATAATAGACATGCATTTAAGATGGAGCATGCATATGGAATATATAGAAAACAAAATAAAAACAGCGATACTAGCAATATATATATATATATATATATATATATACACTGAGGAACTATGTAAGAAATGATACATTGAAGATGGTATATTATGCTTTAGTCGAATCAAGATTGAGGTATGGCATCCAAGCATGGGGATTAACTAAGAAAACATACGCAGAAAAAATTGAAAGTTTACAGAAAAAATGCTCGAGGTTAATAACTCGACGCGAAGATAAATCGATAAGTGAATTAAAAAAAGAATTAAATGTATTATAAATGGTCTATATTTGTCGGTGAAAATATGGAATTATATCATAAATGAAAAATGCGATATAAAATATGAGAAAAGTATACAGGCAAAATACTTACTGAGGAAACAATTAAAATACAGAGTACCGATGCCGAAGAGAAAATATGTTCCACAAATAGACAAATATATTACGACAAGAATGTTAAATGAAATCCCGAATGACGTGTTAAAAGAGACAAATATTAAAATAAAAAAACAGAAAATTGAAAGTTGGTTGATGGATGAAACGGTGGTAAATAAAATAATAAATAGCAACTCAAAATAAAGAAAAACTGGAAAAAGTGCATTGTAATAAATAAAACTCAGGGGGGGATTGAGCATAGCGACGCTACGAAAGCGCTGCTACAAATGCTAGTGCAAAAAACAAAGTATGCATATGTGTATACGTATACGTGTATATGTGTATGTGTATATGTATTTATGTACATATATATATATATATGGAATTAGAATAATTATGTAATAAGACAATTAAAAATAATAAGTTTGAGTGAAAATATGAAAATGAACGTGAGCAAATGATGTGTTAGTGGGAACTAGTGTAAGTGTAATTCAATATATATAGGTTATGAAAATTATTACATAATTATATTAAGAGGATGTAAATTATATATAAGTAAATCTGTCGGCAAGCTGATGATTGACGGAACAATTGAGAAATGTTAATTGTACTATATACATGTGCACGTACTCTATTTATAAATTTAAACAAATATATACTTTAAAAAAAAAAATATTACTTTTAATTAAAAAATAAATCGATACGTTCCAACTTTCATTATTTCTAAATCAATGAGTATAATTTCCTGCAATCACTATTGATGACCCCTCGTTGTTTTTTCTACGCTTCGATCTCTGATAATTCTTTGATAGGATCTTATTTTAATGTTATAAATTTCTTAATTTTTAACATATCATTATAAATACTATTACCATATATTATATTTGGTATTATTACAGATTTATATAATAGCGATAATAACGACAAATATAAATATAAAAATAGCCGTTGAAAATATGCAGAAAGACTTAATACAAATTAGCATATGGGCCCATGACAATAACCTGATAATAAATATTAAAGTAAACAAAATGTATGTTCTTCAAATCTATGATGGATATAGAAAGATACAAGCCTATATTACAGATGCACTCGAATGATTGTGCCCATTACATGAAACAGGAGAATAAGTGCGGTAACAAAGATTGCGAACAAATAGAAATGGTACGAGAACACAGATACTTGGGTGTAATTATTGACGAAAATTTAAGATGGAATAAACACATAAGTTCTGTGGAAAAAAAAATTCGAGCAACATTGCCAGAGCATTGTATACATTATAAAACAACGTTAGCAAAGAAACATTAAAAATAGTATATTATGCGCTGATAGATTCACGATTAAGATATGGTGTGCAGGCATGGGGTTTAGCTAAGAAGTATTATACTGTACGTATCGATCGTTTACAGAGAAAATCCTTACAACTAATTACAAGAGATAATGATAGTGAATTACATAAACTTTTGAAGAAGGAAAACATGCTGGATATAAAAGGACTGTGCTTAATGGTTAGAATGTTGGTTTACATTAGAAATCGGAAACCTGTAAAAGTTAGGGAAAGAAAAGAAATAACATATGATCTAAGGAAGATACAAAAATATCATACTCAAATACCGAAATCGAAGCATGGAAATCAGACAGATGTGTACAAATATTGCCGCGTATGATGAACGAGATACCAGAAGAAATATTGAACGAAAGGGTGGAGAGGAAACTAAAAGGTGAATTAAAAAAACGGTTACAAAATAAGGAAAATGTGGATAAAATACTATAAGAATAATGAAATGACGAGGATTATGAAATACAAATATAGAATGATACAATGCAGATGTCAGGGTTCTACTACCGATTGGAAAATTAAAATTTTGGTGTAAATGGGAGTGTCTATATGTGGATGATTAGAGTGGAAATATATTGTTTGCAAATTGAAAGTTAATATGAATTAAAACTACTCTAACAGATGTATACATGAATTCTATGTGTGTGTGCGTGTGTGTGTGTATGTAAGCATGGTGCTGATCAGTACTTAAGCTCACTTTGGCAGTTAAGTTAGAGAGTATGTGAGAGTGTAAATGAGTTATAATTATATAAATAAATGGTAATTAAAGAAATCAATATAATAAATGTAAGCAAAATAAAAAATTATATTAAGTGTAAATGTATAATATTAAATCATAAGAAATGTAATTACCCGTCGACAAGCGAAAGCTTGACGGGATAAGTAGATTAAAACAATTGTATTATGTCGTATGAGTGTTGTTGTGTTGTTGTGTGTATACATGAGGTGTGATTATGAGTGTATATATCATTATAACATTTATCACAAATATACGTTTTTAAAAAAAAAAAAAAAATAATTCGTTTTTCATAATTAGTAACTCGTTGTTTTTTCTACGCTTCGATCATTCTGATAATTCTTTGATAGGATCTTATTTTAATGTTATAAATTTCTTAATTCTTAACATATCATTATAACTACTACTACCATATATTATATTTGTAATCATTACAGATTTATATAATATAATTCGTTTTTTTAATAATTATTTCTATTATTATTATTATTATTATTATTGCATAATTTATCGATTACGGGCTTGAATTTATTTTATCTCTATGCGTTATTGAATTGATTATATAAAATTTTAGGTTGTTTTATCAGTTGTTACCTCCCCCCCAAATACGTTATACTTGTTACGCGATTTAAATTAATACCACACTGTGATAGATTTAATTTTTTTTTTTTTTTTTACCGGATACATCGAATAATAAGTAATTCGATTGGGACGTATTTGTGCATATATGTATATTAGATTTATTTAATGTATTATTAATATTCTCACGCGTATTTCTCGATATTCGTAATTTTTTGGTTATGAATTTTAATTTTTAATTAATTAATAAATTTTAATCATCTCTTAGCACTACTGATAATATAACAAGTACGGTTTTGTTAAAGGAGACTACTAAACGTCGATTATAATAATGTGAAATAGGCGATGAAATTTTAAACATAAAAAAATAAGAAAAAATTTAAATATTAAAAGATTTATAATAAAATACATATTTTATCGTCTTCAGTACGGTTATCAACGCGGACGTAGAAATATCGTCCTGACGCTGCAAAGATCAATGCAAACGTAACTTTAGACGTTCTCCATTATAAAGTTTAGACATTCACGGCAATAAAGCTTACTACACTCTGTGTTATTTCGCTGTAATAGAGCTTAAACATTCGTCGACATTTTCTGCCATTTAAATTAGGTTATACGGGACGTACGAAATGTCATTTGTGGCCATGCGTTAGTCTAACAGGAATCTTGCACGGGAACGACAGGACATCATAATTTTACGCGTAATTGTAGAAGCGTATACTTAAGACATTCATAAATGATGTTATAGAAGAATTTTTTGCAGCGCATGAAACGCGCTTAAGCATGTAAATACAGAGAAGATCGTCAAGTTTTTAGATGTCAGAAACAACACTAGACCACTTACTCCATCCAACTGATCTTGTCTAGCAATATTATTACTATAACAGTAATTCAAGGAGTTCCACCACTCGCTGGAGTATAAGCCCCGTACATGTCGTTTTTTTTCTATTACTAACACATGCACTTATTTAATAGTACTCATAAGATGGTAGATAACAATGTTTTATATAAAAATAAAAGTAATAATAATAATAATAATAATAATAATAATAGGTTATTTTTAACCCTTCCAGCGGACGTATCCTTAGACGTTCATAGAGTTTAGGATTAGGCAACGATTGTTTACAAATAGGGGAAAAGAAAAGGATTATTAATATTCATTTATCGAACGATAATTTGCGATTAATTACTGTATAAATATATACTTTGTATAAATCGACGACCGTTATCGGCGATTTAATTATCAGAAGTGTTAATGTATATCTGTGTAAATCGAATAATATAACCGTCCCGGTTTAACTTCGTAACAGATAGCAAGATTTAAGCAATATTACGAGTATGCCAATTCGTTCCCGGATACATACCGGAGTCATCGGGTTGGTGACGTACGAGAATTTCACACGTATTCCGAAAGTATGCGTAAGTTGACGAGATAATTTTAAAAATTTTATAAATTACGCCCGGGGAAAGTGTATGCCAGAGATGAAATTCGACAATTTTCAAGCGGAAAAATAACTTCCGGAATCGGTATGAAAATGACGATATTCGAGAAGGGTCGACTGAAGGAAATGCGACAATATCGAAAAAGACGACGAGAAAGAGAGTGAGAGAGAGAAAACTTTCTTATATAACATTCGGACGGGGAATATTCCTAGCCGGTTAGTTTATCGCGTTTTAATCCGATAGCGAGCTAGTTGGTGTTTTTTTTTTTATCGTAAAATATTTAGCATTCGCTGTGTATTTGGTTGGAAATCGAGAGAGGATACGAATAATCGAAGTTAGTGAATACGGGAAAATAAAGTTACCGTTATGAAGGAAAGGGTGGAAAAACGACGGATCGGAAGGGGGGAGGTAATATCGGTAAACTTAGAAAGATTGTGAAAAGGAGCGCGTAGTACATAAGAATGGCACGAGGGAATCAATAACTTCACCGAACGTATTAACTATATTAATACGAAGGATAATAAATCCATTTGCTCCGTATATCCCGTGTTTAATAGAAAATCATTCCTTAATAAACACAATCAGTGGCGCATCCAAGATTTTTATCTGGGATAGGCTCAAGTCCACCTCCCCGAAAAAAAAAAAAAAAACATTAAAAAAATCCGAATAAAAATGAATAAAATGTACACAGCCGAATGTGTAACAAAATTATTCGACAGGCAAAAACGATCAACAACGAAACAAATAAAAAAAAAAAAACAAAAAACGACTGATCATTGGATCAGAAATGCCGAACGGCCTAAACAAGGTCCATTTTTTTTCTTTGTGTCTCGCACAGTCAGCCGGATTTTCAATGTCATTAGAGCAGACAGAATGTAAGGAATATTTTCTAACAGTACTTTTTGCAGTCTATGCTGTTTTGCACGCTCTTCAAGATGAATTAGTGATGAATATTCTCTTCCGTTTCGACTATGATTTTAGCTGAAAAATTGTTCGGAGCTTAATTCTTTATACCTATTTTATTACTAACCTCTCTCTCACTTAAGGAACTTCCCGTCGGTGCGCCACTGTACAAGAATATAAACGTTTAATACGTCCGGTATTTGCTTGTCCTATTGGGTGTTCGATATCGAACGCCAGCTATAATAAATTGCAGCTCATGAACAGATGCCTTAAATACTAAAATGCTCGCCGTTATATTAGATTATACGAATAATATTCTGAAATTAGCTCGTGTTAATTTTTCCGATGTTTACACGTGAAAATGAGTCGATCTCATTGATTACGATTACAGCTAATGTTTTTATGTATACTAACCATATAAGCATAGACGTGTATTAAACGTTATTTCAGCTATTCGCTTATTAATATCGCTCTAATTATTATTATTAGCGCGATGTTATATTAATTATTTTCATATTTAATCGTTAGTCTCGACGCTATCTCTAATATTATACTTTGCTTCGTTTATTATTATTATTATTAAATTAAATTAACGTGTCATGTACAGCAGCCAAGGCTAGAGGCACGATAGGAAAAGAGGATTAGATTTTGCAGGGGGGTTTTCCTTTCCCCCCCCCTGATTTGTAAGAATTACGCGTTTATTCTTTGTTATTTACCTTAATTAATTAACCACGCGTATAAGGCGAGTTCCGATACACGATATATCTATAAATTATGTTTATCGACTGTATTTTAATTATTATTATTATTTTTTTTTTAATAAACGATTTGTTTATTTATTATGATTGGATCAATATGCATTGTTTAAAGAAAAAGACGGTTAAATTTCTATCCTAAAAATTGCGTTCGATCGAAATGACGAACTAAAATATAATAATAGTCCAGTCGGTTATCCCACACGGTGGTGGATTGCTCTTTCCGTATATAATCGTTCTTGTATACGGCTATTTTCGACGATCGAGATCGAGTCGCGATAGTGGCAGAATTCGACATTTTTAATGTTACTCGCGCTAATTAATATCGTCCACCAGTCCTCCTCGTCAACCACCGAACTGCTAGTTGTCGGCCGGTAAACTCGAAATAGTGTCCGGCCGTTTTTCATTCGTATCGCGATTATCCTTTCGCCGTCGGACACTTACTATTGTTCGATAACAAAAATTTAACCCTTTCAATCGCCACGTCCATTATACACGGTAGGCGAAATTTTAATACTAACAAAATTATAAATTTTCTAAATGACCGCGAAATGTCCAAATTTTAATTATAAAAACATTCTAAATCGTCTAGTAGAGTAAAGATCAGCGTTATATAATAAACAGCCTGTGTATATGATTTATAATTTTCGGCGTGTCAAAATTCCACGTGTCACTCTGACTGGAGTTAATCGATTTTCCGATGTCCGAAAAATTAATAACCGACCGTCGACATTTCCGCCTATTGATGACGTTAACCGTTTTACTCGCAATGTCCGTTATATGTGGTACGTGAAATTTTATTGCTAACGAAATTATTTATTTTCCGGTTGATACGAAATGTTTCAATTTTTTTTTTGTTAAATTATTCATTTAACGCGTTAAAAATTACGTATAGTTTACCCAGTTGTATTGTAAATATTAAACACCTTGTATAAATTTTATCAGTTTCTGTCGAAATTTCATGTATGACTGAAAATCGTTCTACATATATAATTAATTAGCTAATTATCATAAATAGGGTTTTATTCATTTGCGATAAATGTAAAAAAAAATCACGTCAAGCCGGGAGTTTATTCTGCTCTTTGTCCTTTATTAACGCCACGTTGTAGACCATTTAAGATGATAGCTGTTCTCGTCTGCGAATCTATTTCTTAGCCGTTCGTGATAACCGACGCTTATAGTATTCGGTAATTTATTTATTAACACACACACATGAAATGTATATATATATATATATATATATAATATATATATATATATATATATATATATATATATATGTATATATATATATGTATATAATTCGAGAGAGTAAGTAAAAGCAGCTGTATTAATAAGGAATATAACAACGATCAGTACGTATACCCCGTTAAATACGTGTACGTATTTTTGTGTTGCTCAATTTCTCACATCCCTTACTGAATTTCGAAGTGGGTCGCGCCCTGTTTTGAGCACATTCGTTGTGGATGGCTACCAGTAATAGCAGCAACCGTAACCATAACTATCATTCGGAAACGAGATACCCAGCCTCGGCCGAATTCGATATACACATTTCTTCTCAGTCAACTTCGAACTTTTATCTCTATATTGCCTTTACACTCGTGTTTGAATATTTTCGTATCGCGTATTTTTCTTTTGTTCTTCCTTAGATTCGAATTTATTTTCGGTTTTCGAAAATTTTTCTAGGACGAAACGATTAATTTAATATTCTCGGCAAACGTCTAGAGGGAGTTGACGATATGCGAACGCGTCTCATTTAACCAAGCGATTAAACACGCACGCGATAATCATGGACAAAGAGGTAAGCGAATTTAATTTATTAAATTTTATATCGACATTTTTTTTTTCCGTCGAATTTCCGAAAAAATTTTTTTAATCATAATTAACGAAGAGTTCTTAGACATTCCTCGTAAAATACGTGTAAATATATCGTAAGATATATTTAGCTTCGTTTTAGGACGTACTGCGAAATAAATCTCTTAAGAAAGCCGGGAAAAAAAAAATAAAAAAAAAAAGAAGGAGTCGATCGAACGATACTGAACAGAAAATCAAACGCCTAATTTAGGTATTAACGGAAGAAAACCAGGTTTTGAACTAGAGCGGAAATACTGGGCGCGTTTAAATAGTGTCAGAACAGGCCATGGGCGCAGTGGTCATATGCTCGAAAAGTAGGGTTTTAAAGATGTTCCATCCTGCGATTATGCGATTATCAATTAGGAGATCAGGAATCACATTCTCAACGTATGCCCACGTAGAGCCCCCCTACGGGCAGTTATGCGAGTAGTATCAGACGTGGCGATAACATTGCTACGAAACCTGGATGTAGACATCCAAGCTACCCGAAAACATACGATATCATCATCATCATCATCATCATCAACATCATCAACGGAGGAAAATGTAAAATAATTTAAACAACAAAAGAATTTATAAATGAATAATTAATTATTATTTATTTATATAATGGGAACGCTGTTAAGTAAAATAATTGAATTAAAGTATACAATTGAATCACACCGCACAAAAATTTAAGAGAGAACATAAAAAAAAAGACATAAACGATATTAAATTAAAGTAATATAAAAAAAAAACACTTTTACAGCAGCATATACGTGTAAACATAAACGCAAAGTACACATTGCCTGCACACACACACACACACAAACTTACACGTAAGTAAAAAAGAAGACAAAGGCACACCATTCCACGATTAAACGTGCCTTATATGATAGATTATGTGATCATCACAAGAGCCAAATGTTTGATAACTCGAGCTATAAGAGGAGCAGACACGCATACTGATCAGACACTACTCGTGAGCTCGCGGTTCGCTTTAATTCATCACTATAGGACCAACATCAGCTTGCGCATACAATGTCGATGGGTTAAAAAATGAAAACGTAACAAAGGTTGTTTCATCCTTGAATGACGTGCTTCTCTGATAATAATAACAATACGAACTCTACTGGCGGACCAAAACGTACGATGTGACGATTGACAGACGTCCTGTACGAAGGCGGCATACGACTAGATGGAGCATATTTGTGAAATAGGAATTAAGTGGATTCGAGCCGCGCAAGATAAAAGACGTTAAAAATGTTCGAGGAACACCTACACCCAGTAGTGGTTTGATATAGGCATATTCGCGTGTGATATATATATGTATATATATATATATATATATATATATATATATATATATATATATATATATATATAGTGAATATTATGCCTGTTGTGTCACTTAATTGCTTATCTTCTGACCATGATCCAATATATACTGTTATTTATATCAATAATAGTTATCAATTCGTTCAGGATAAGTTCTCTTATAATTATCGTAATGCTAATTGGAATGATTTCAAAAGATATGTTTCTGAACATGTAAATTTGAATCAGTCTATTAGAAATCAAAAAGATATTGATGATCACATCTCTGAGTTTACAAATTTAATTTCTGAAGCCACTGATCTATTTGTACCTAAAAATATCTAATCTGTCGCTAACTTCAGCACCGCATTACATTGTTACCATTATTAAATTTAAAAATTATGTAAGAAGAATTTATATAAATAACCGCAACACTCATCGCCGTGGCAATATTAAGAAATTGCTTAACTTTTTAAATAGATTAGTACGGGCGATGTTAAAATACCACAATAATAATAAGTTTAATAAGTTTCTAACTACACTAAATACTAAAAACAACAGTCTGTGGAAAGTGTGCAAATACTATCATAAACTACACGAAGCTTTTCCTCCACTTTATGACACTGTTACAAATAATTATGCTTACAAAGACTTTGATAAGGTAGAATTACTTGCTAACCATTATTTTAAAGTGCGTGCCCAGAACCGCACTCACGGGGACTAGTTATCATTCTAAGAAAGTTAAAAGTAGAATCTGTAAGTTTATGAAGTATAATCAAATTTCATCCGGTATTAATTATATAAAACCTAGGGAGGTTCGTGCTAGTATAAAACTGTTAAAACATAAAACTTCAGTAGGTAACGACAATATTTCCTCTATATTAATTAAAAGATTTCCCGCGAAAGTTATTGTTAAGATTACTAATATTATAAATGCTATGATTAAATATGGATACTATCCGCGTACTTGGAAAATTGGTAAAATTATAGCGCTTCCAAAACCTGGGAAAGATTCTTCTAACATCAATAATATACGACCTATATTACTTTACTCGGTAATCTAAATAAATTGTGCGAAAAAATAATTTTAAAAAGGCTAAATGAGTACGCTATTTGCCACGATATTATTCCTAAAGTACAATTTGGATTCAGGCCAGATCATTCTACTACTCATCAAATCGCGAGAATCGCAGAACACATTACAGATAATTTCAACCGTAATAAGCACACTGGATTGGTTATGTTTGACATCGCTAAAGCATTCGATGCTACATGGCACGATGGCATTATATACAAAATGATTGTCTGTAATTTTCCATTGTATTTGGTTAAACTTGTACAAAGCTACCTAAGTAACAGGATATTTTATGTTGAAATTAATGAAGCGCGTTCTTCCAGCAAGACTTGTCTAGCTGGTGTACCTCAGGGTAGCGTCTACCGTTTCTATTTTCGCCTTATTTTTACGATTTTCTCAAAATTAAACAACATCGAAGTTGCTCTTTATGCTGATGATACAGCTTTATTCTGTAGTTCCTTTATACCACGCGCAATTAGTAATAGATTACAACGAGGATCTTCGCGAGTTTGGAAATATTTCCCTAAATGGAGAAAATTGTCATCAATCCTTTAAAAACAGAATCGATACTTTTTACTCGCAGACGACCTTTATTACCGGAGAAAATTAATATTAACGGCGATCTTATCGAGTGGTCTGATCATGTTCGTTACTTAGGCGTAATTTTCGATAAAAAATTGGCATTTACTAAACACATTAATGCTGCTATTACAAAAGCGAATAAAACTATATGTTCAATTTATCCCCGCTTTTTAAAGGTAAATCTCACCTGAATATCGATAATAAGTTAATTTTATATAAAACTATTATCAGTCCAACAATGACTTATTCTTGTCCGGTTTGGTGTTCTGTGTCTAATTCTAAGAAACTGCAACTTGTACAAAATCAATGTTTAAGATGCATTTTATATGCATCTCGTTATACGAGAATATCAGATATGCATCGCATGTTAAATATTCCATATATTAAAGAATATATATTTAAATTAGCGAACAAATTTTTTCAAAACTGCAGTGTACATAGCAATGAACTAATAACGACTATTGGCAACTATGATTCCAGGCAACTTATGTTCATGTATACCAAAACATCGTCGTATTAAACATAATTTGTTGTAAATTAGTATATTTGTAATGTGTTCAATCGTTATTATTCGTAATTATATAGTTAAGTTATTTTAACACTTATCGCTTTATCTTTCATGCGCTTCGAAAAGAGTTTATTTTGTTTTGTATTTTTTCTTTTCTCCGCTGTATATATATGTGTATATATATGTATATATGTGTATATGTATATATAATTTTTTTTTATTTTTAATTTTTTTTTTATTTTTGTTTTGTTTTAACTTTTAAGTGTGTTGTTACAATTTTTACCTTTGTATCGTTTCAAGTTATATGTGTATATGTGTATGCATGTACGTATATATTTGTATGTATATTTATGTATATATATATGTAATTTTTTTTGTATTTGTTTGCGGGTTTTATAAATTTTCCCTCGCTTATCATACTTACGTTTAAACTATAGTTTTGTTATTTTTAATTTTAATACTGCGGTCTAAGGCTCATGCCGGAACTCTACTATGTAAATATTTGTGTGTACACGTTGTAATTTGATAAAATACATTTTTCTTTCTTTCTTTATATATATATATATACATATAAAAATGCGCATACCGAGCAGCGTTAACGCTCTTACTACGCGTCTTAGGAAATAATGTACAAAGAAATCTTAAAATTTATTTTATTTGTATAATTATAAAATAAATTTTAAGATTTCTTTGTACACTACTTCCTAAGACGCTTAGTAAGAGCGTTAACGCCGCTCGGTATGCGCATTTTTTTATTTACTTATTATTTGCTGATGTATAAAAACATAAATATACTTTATTGAATTGAATTTATTGAATCATTAATAAACAAGATTTTATTTTTATATTAGCTTGCGAATTTATTTAACACCCAGTAAACTTTTACTTGTGCAGTATTATAGCTTGATATTTGTAAATGAATACAGCATTTTATTGTATTTTTAAGTTATATACTTTTTATTTATTCACTCATTCGTTCGCACAGATATACTTATATACACATACGTATACTGTTTTATATATTCACGGCTTAGCTGTAAAGTATTCTCTAGTATATCATCTGTTTCTCGGCTCTTTCTTTATAGACAACCAATTTCTCAAGTCAAACTATCTTACTTCGCTCGGCTGTCAATTCTAATTTAGTCAGTAAACGGCTTGAGATAACGACAGCCATCCCCTATAGGGATTTGATTCAAGGCGTGGTGATAACGCGTCACCAGTTTGTATGTATGGAAAACTGTTTTAGCTCATTCGAAGAAATCTTAATCAACGTGTGAAAACGTCAGACACGATAATTGTCTGAAGTAAAAAGCCATTGGGATTTACCGTTAAGCGTAATTTCAGTCGGGTTTAAACGAGTTTCTCTGTTGAAGCGACGGTTAATTCGACGTATCTTTTTTTTTTTTCTAATTCTTTTTATCGACTTTTTCCGACAAGGTGGAATTTTCAGTTTCACCGATAATTTAGAATAGAAATATTATCCTCGATTAATTTAAATCGATTATCACTTTTCGGTGTCGAAGTTTCTTTATTTAATTTTTTTATTCGCTAACTTTTTTTTATTTATAATTATTAGCAACTAAGGCTAGAGACACGAGAGAGAGAAGAAGTTAAAAAAGGAGTAGGGAATGCGTAAGAACATGATTTCCGTAAGAGAGGACTATTCATCTTTGAAGATAAAAGGAAGCGAGGAGCGAAGGTTGAGAGGCAATCTGAGTGAGTAGTAAAAAGGACAGTCAATGAAGATATGGGAGACGGAAAGCGTGACGCTTTAAACGGGGAAGTGAGGAGCCGGAGTTCTGTTGATCAGCTCTGAATGGGGAGTCTTGTATGGCCCAGACGTAAAATGCTGAGGACAACGTCTTCTCTACGGTTTGAAAGCGAAATCTTCGTTTGGCGAAGCTTTTTCGACGAGGAGGTCGATTGCAACTTTTGCTGGCCACGAAGAAAAAAGTTTTTTACATAGTTACGTAGATCGAGAGCTAAAACTACGACGTTTAGGATCGGCAACAATGGTTTTATCCGCTAGTCCGGAATCCCGGCATGAGTTGGAATCCGCAGAAACGGGACTAATTACATCGGGTTGACTAATAACAGCCGTGTTACTTATTCGGCTCTAGCGTGCTGATCGTTGCTAAATACATCGCATAAGGAGTTAGGAGCTGTGAGAGAAAGATTCGAAACATTGGCATTTGGACGTTTTAGGTTATTACGAAGTTCACGGCGAGGTAAATGGCATAAAGTTCGACTGAAATGATGGAAAATGACTGAGGAAGCGAATACCGTATAATGACGACATTTTTTCACGACGACAGAGCAGCCAACAAAACCCATTGAATGAGGATTGAGGAACCAGCGGATAGGGACGGGGATGGCTGATATCGTTGTTTAGTACGCCCTCTTTTCTCAAACGGATGATTGAACGATGCGTCTTAATTGGACTTTCCATCCACTGTGGCCGCAGCACGACGATCGAATAATATGTGCGATTTTAGAATGTTTATTACTGATAAGATGTTGTTAAAGATAGTTGTAAACGATCGAGATAGTCTCGAAGAGGATGAGGAGATAGCAGATGCGAGTAATTTATGAGTGAATAACTACAGAAGCTTCTAACTGAATTATTGACTGTTATATACACATACCTATCTATTTAATTTTAATTTCTATTTTTCGATTTATCTATTAACGAAAATTTCTATTTAATTAATTTTCTATGTATTCATCTTAACTGTTTATTTATTTCCTTATTCGTCCATTGATTTATTAAATTAATGTATTTATTTTAGTTAACCGTAAATTATTAATTAAATAATTCATTAATAGTAATTTCCTTTATTACCTGTTTAAAAATAATGGCGGTTAATCTAATCGCGGATATCCGTCTAGTTACCTCTCTGTATATTTATTTATTTTTCTATTTATCTGTTTCTCGATATATTCATATACCTATATAGTATATTTATTTAGTCCCTATGTCTAGGAAGTATAAACGACTTAAAACAACAGCGCTAATAGGACAAAATAACAAGGAAGTTGTAAGCTCAATTGAGAAAAAATCAACATGACAGGTTGATGTGGAAAATTTATATTACACACACACACACACACACACACATATATATATATCTTCTTCTTTCCTACCGTTTTCCCTGTGCGGGGTTCGCTTGTTGACACAGTCTTTTCCATTTTTTACGATCTTTTACGTCCTCTATCCCAACACCGGCATGCTCCTTATCCTTGTTGATGGAGTCTATCAACGTCTTTTTGGCCTTCCTTGTGGCTGTTTTCCTCCAGGGTTATACGCCGTTATCATTTTCGCTGGGCTATTTTCTGCTTTCCTCATGACATGGCCGTACCATCTAAGTCGTGCTTCCCGCATTTTCAGATGTACAGGAGCAACCCCTATACGCTTCCTTATATCCTCCTTTTTGACGTGGTCCGGGGTCATGCCATGAGGAAAGCAGAAAATAGCCCAGCGAAAATGATAACGGCGTATAACCCTGGAGGAAAGCGGCCACAAGGAAGGCCAAAAGAGACGTTGGATAGACTCCATCAACAAGGATATGGAACATGCCGGTACGTATATATATATACTCACGCTATATGCACACTTGCATATATTATAGTAGTATAACACTGCTCGGTTGCGAAGAGCATTTAACCCTCGCGCGAATATCCGGTATTGATAATTAAGTACGAGAAATGAGGTAAGCGAAGATGAAGTTAATTTCCTCTAAGCAGGAGATAACTAAATATGTACACACATATATATATATATATATATATATATATATATACACTTACTCATGCTATATGCACATTTTTATCTATTACGGTAGTATAACTCTGCTCGAATGCGATGAGCATTTAACCTTGATTTAAGCGGTAATTTTTGTGTGTAAGTATAAAAGGAGGATAATGGCGTGCGACTCTTATCATAAATGAGGAACATAATAATTACTCCAGTAAACTGTCGAAATATTTCCCCGGGCGGTATTATAGCGAGCAGAAGATAAAACGGTCTGTTGACGAAGAAACGGAAGATTAACTCGACCATCATTTTGCAAATTTCGAAAACCACTCGAAAGTGCAGAAAATGATTATTACACAACGTTATCTTAGATAACTTACGAACACTTTATCGTTGCCGCATGATGATACTAATGATTATGTCTAGATTATTATTATTATTGATATAATATTAACGAAAATTATTATTACTATTTTATTATTATTGTGGTAGTAATTATTATTGTTAGTGTTATTGCGACACTATGTTCGTCATTATTGGTCTCGTTATAAAATGTACGAAGTGTAATATTAGGTCTCCGATTCAGGCATTGAAAACAGTTGCATTCATTTAAAGAGATACAACCCGCCTTTACTTTTTTTTTATTTTTTATTTTAATTGGTTCTCCAATTCCAACACGTGTATAGGGCAAATATATTTGTGAAATGTGTTGATAAAAGAGCAAGGAAATAGTGTGCATTGGGTTAAAAAAATAAAGGATGGTGTATACATGAACATATGTTCTTATGTTATGATACATGGTTAACATCAGCTGTGTGTGTGATTGTTCCTTGCCGGGGTGTACTTAAAAATTGAGTATAGTCCCTTCGACCACGTGTACGTATGTACAAGTGGTTAAGTATTCATTAAATTTATTTATATATATATATATATATACAATCTTAGAGAAAAATATTATACAAGCTTATTACAAATGCGCGCTTACAATAACTTACGATGCTAAAGATTATTGCCTAAAGAATTTTAGCTGTGTATCGGTCAGAGGTAAACCGTGCGAGATACAGTTTTATGATATGGTTCAGAATTATCGATATGACGTGTGAATTTGTTTTTATTGTGACATTTATATTGCCCTTAATCGCCTAGTACATACTTTCGGATACACTACTATTTTCTAGCTTGAATATCTCGAAAACTATTACAGCAAATCGAATAAATCTGATTGCAAAAGTTACGTGTGTACATGCAGAGTAAAGACGAGTAGTCTAGTGTATTTTTTAACTCTACATTTTATAGGAAATCGTTCCGCAAGTACTTCATCAATGTCGCCGAAAACGTCAGATAAAGATTAGTGAAAATTCAATAATAGTCTATACGCCGTCCAAATTGAAGTACCATCGAGGAACTGTTCGCTTGTAGTCATTTCGATACGTCCGTCGATTAATTGAACCATTCTTTTGGAATACTTACTAGGCCAAAAAAAAAACGAATTAAAAAGAAGTTAAATCACGTAAGCGGAGGAAGAATTTGAGAACCTACGTCAAATACTGGCGTTATTAGACTTGAAGATATATATATATATTCTTCTTTACTAGCACCTTCCTGTTAAGGGGTCCGCTTGGTAGCACGTTCTTCTCCATTTCTTACGATCCTTGAAGACCTCAATGTTGGCACCAACTTCCACCATGTCGTTGTATCGTCTTTTTGGTCGGCCTCGTGGCCGCTTTCCTTCACGGTCGTACTCCATTCATATCTTTAACGGGCTGCTGTCAGCTTTCCTCATGATACGACCATCGCGTTTCCCGCTTGTTCTATTTTTGCAATCGTCGGCCAGCAAATCAGCCGCTTATAATATTGCAGGTCTAATAACCGTTCCCTTTGAGATATATCGGAATCCTTTTGTCGCATAGTACCCCAGTTAGTTGCTTCCGTTTCACCTACGCTATTCGGATCCGGCAGTCTATGTCGCATTTTGTGTCTCCTTCTGAGGTAATATTCGATCCTAGATATTTGAATTTCTATTTTTATAGATTCATCTGTCCGTATTCCACATTCCAACTACTTAATTTTCCTGATATTTAGTTCCAATCCATTGTCCTGTAATCTATTTTTCTAAATCTGCACCGCTTTTCTAAATTAGTTCTGCTTTTATCTGCCAGAAGGACATCATCTGCATATAGTAATGTCCATGTTACAAGGGTCTGTATATCTTTTGTCAAAGTGTCCATACAAAGGATGAATAGTAGCGGCGATAAAGCCGAGCCTTAATGCAGCCCAACGGTAATCTGAAAAGGCGATAGTTGTTGTATCGCTAAGTTACGTCCACGAATGAAATTATATAGACAAATACAAATGTGCACATTACAAGTAGCAAGTAAGAAAGACATTTTTATTGGGACAGAAAACTGTAGTATCATTTGCTTGAAAAAAAATCGTGAATGTAACTTAGCGATATAACCACTAATCTTTTATGTTATGGGTAAACCTTGTGGAAGGTCATAAAAAAAAAAGCACCCTCGTCCGCGGCAATGACATTATTCATTGTGCATCTAACGGCAGCGAATCTGCACCTAAGTAAATGCACCGTGGTCTGTATCTCGCCGCACTAACATCGTTCATCCTCGTCCAGGGACCACTTCATTGAATTCTGCTTTGTCCGAGCAAATTCTAATCGAATTCGGTTTAAGGTTCTCCATGTTCGCAAACTTTAACGGTCAAGATATTCAGCAGATTGGTTTGTGTATCAATAATAAGTAAGCTTACAAAGTTACAGAAAATGCCTTTAGAGAGGGATGCAAAATAAGCAAGCCTCTGCATAATAAGGTTTATGGCGTCGCTCACGCGAGATGGCAATAACATTGAATGGAATATGACGGTGCTGTAAAGACTCCACTGCCGCCTATAGTTGATTGTGTAATATCTGAATATTTTGTGTTCTTTGTGGCGTTGACATATTTCCAAACGCGTTACGGTCCACTTGCGTGCTATGAGGAGCCTTTCTTTCTTAGGAGGACACACTGGTCGAGATGAGGAAGATTTTTCTGGATTTGAACCGTAGAGTTGCTGCGCCTTGTCCGTGCGTAGCTTGTTGACGATCTTCAACTTGCTTAGTTCTCTTTATATCTGGTGGTGCAATACCGCCTAATAATTATAAGTTATCACTTTTGTTGTCTTGAGTTAGCCTGTTATAATGCGTGCTGTTTCGTTTAGGGCTACATCAACCCTCTTAACATGCGTCACATATAGGGGCATGCATATGCAGGCGCCGAAAAGCACCATTGCTGATATACGTGTAACTTCTGGCTTGGTGCTCATGAAGATCCAACCAACTTTCGTATTATTTCGTTTCTTGTTTAGATTATGTTTTTAATTTTTTCACAATATACACGGTATGTTAAGCTTCGATCCAGTGATGCTCCCAGACACACCGGGTTTCCTTTGTGCGTTTCGTTTCACTGTATTTTTAGCTCTCGTCTTGCTTCATTGTTTGTTAGATGAAAGGCGCTTACTACTGTTTTTTGTAAGATTAGGAATTAACGAGTTCTGAACATAATATGCGCTAAAATAATCCAGCAATTTTGTTATTGTGCTACTAGCTGAAACTGCTTCGCTTGGCACGCAATTGCAAGGCGTAAATAAAGTGACTATCTCACTAATCGCTTGATCATTAGTACAAATGTTAAAAATCGCCGATACCAGAACACTACCTTGTGGGAGACCATTAGTCTGATTCCTTCACCGGCTCTGCCTCATATTTAGAGTAACATAGAACCTTCTGTTCCTCAGCACTGTTTCTACTATTTTTGTAATGTACAACTTCGGTTACTCTATAAATCTTCTACGATAATAAGATTAACCGTATCATAGGCTACCTTTAAATCGGCAATGGATTACCTTCCGTTTATACCCATTTTCTATAACCGTGTTAAGTTTGATACTTGAAAGCAGCATGGACGTTCTGTTTGGAGACCAGCCTGTTGGTTTATCATATTCTTGTCAATATCTACTCTTATATCTAAGGCCTTTTCAAATAATTCGAAAGTGGGATGCAATAATTAATTCTCCGCTCTCTCCGGATCTTTTTTAGGTTTCAGTGTGGGTCACTAAATGGACCTTCCTTCATTTGGATAGGCGCGTAGTATATCCTACTTACCTGTTACTTCTTCTGGCGTTTCGTTATATACCGATATTATCTGATGTTTTATTTCTGTTATAAATTTTATTTATGAATAGTTCTTATTTAGTTTAGATCTAACATTGCATAAAAGCAGTTATCCTTTCAGGAGATGTATTAAAAAAAAAAAACTCTTAACACATTTAAACGTTTATTATTTTCTCGTTTCAGTTATTTTCGAATTTTCATCTTATAATATACTTTTTTTTATTTTCTTTCTTATTATTTTCAACATGTTCTACGGAGAAAGTAGCCGAACTGAGAACGAAAACATTAGCGCTCGCAGAACAGCGTCACATGGTATGGGCAATCATCGCCTAAAGAAAGGCAAATATCTTGAACCGACATTTAGAAATTCACCATACCACTTTTACACGAGCCAGGAAAACAGCGCAATAGACTATGACTACAACTGGACGTGATTGGTAACGAGGACATATTGCCGCACGGACACGATCAACTGAAAAATATGAAAGACCTTAAATAGATTACAAATAAGATGCAGCCGTACAAATTAAGAAAATGGGGGAGACTAGGTATTGATTCAGGATGCGAATATGGGGAAGAACAAGACCATGAAAATACAGATGCACATTGCATGGGATGAAATAACAATTAACAGCTTTGTGGCAAGAAGCTGATTGATTTTTGGGAAGGGAAAATATAAAGCGTTATGGATAGGATAGGATGATGATGAATACAGGAAACAAAAAAAATTTCCTCGGGGCGCAGTGAAGAAGTGAAACTTAAAAATGTTTTTCTAAAAAGGCGCTTATTTAATAAACTCAAGATTTCGTACAAATTTCACAAAGAAAAGGTACGCACTGTCCGCTATGCTTAACTAGACGTGGCGATGATTCAAACGTTTTCGTTCTCAAATCTGCGTCGCACATACATCCTTTGTGCAGCGAAGATTGGAACGAAATAACGGATAGCAGCGCGCGCATGCGCAAGAGAAAAAATACAAACACGCACAAAATATTATTTCATCACTCCGTATATAACACACCAATAGAAGTTTTACTTCAAAAAAGGTTTAGGCAAAATTACATTTCTTGAAAAAAAAAATATTTTATCGCAATACAGAAGTTCATCAAGTTTTAGAAAATGATATCAGATGGCTTAAACGTCGCCATCTAACTTATGTTCTCTAGCGTAATTTAATAGTGGTATTTTTAGAATCTATTATGAAGTTGATGAGGAAGAGGAGGTTGTTTACATCTGGTACATTGTTCTTCAGCTGATTGCACCGATTTTGAGCAAATTTCTGGCACATAACCACAATATGGTAGACTGTTAAGAACAATCCAATTCGCATATTGGCGGTGGTTGGGCATTCAGTAGGTAGAAGTGCGTACTCAGCGTGTGACCAATATACACTCTGTTGACAGCTGTTTCCAACCTCAGTGAACAAATTTTACCAATTTTTGATGGCCAGGTTGTTAAATCCTTCATTATATATCCGAATATACTCGGCCGAAAATGGAAGGACCGATTACACGCGTCTAGAATTTTCTGCCAATAATATTTTACGTTGTCTTCTCGCAGTACTGTCGGCAGGTAAACTTGGGTGGCCCTTGTGCAGCACGGTGTACTTCATCGTGGCCTGTTATCCCTCGATGACTTGGAATCCAGACGAAAGTGATGCCGGTAATACGTTCACTATTTGGGCTACCATAGACACAGTAGAATTTCTCGCTTCAATGCACTGTAACGCCAAACCTGAATCAGTCACTATAACATACTGGTCATAGCAGACACTGAAGCAAGGTTATCATCTCAGCCGCTAGGACTGATAACATGTGGTCGGTAAGAAAGAACGGATCATGCTTCCGATTGAGAAGGCACCTCCAACATATTGTAATGATTTAGATGCGTCGGTGAAGCAAACGACTGCGTTGGGTTGCTGTTGCAAGACAATCATTAGCTTCCTACGGATCTCCACCATCGGTTTCATTTTAGCATCTGTTGAAAATAAATCCCAACAGATATTCGGTCTGAATTGGCTCCAAGTACAATCACAGGTATTGTACACAAGGTATTGCGTAGCGTCTTTAATGGATTTTGAATTTGAAGCTGTAGTAACAGATTTTGTATGTGGATGCGATTTGGAAGCTGCTGAAGACTAGCTACCTCCATTGCATACTTGATTGCAAGTACTTTTCTTCGGTAGCAGAGAGGCTGGGTACCGCTAAGATACTGGAGGCTAGCTGTTGATGATCTTGGGAATGCCTTCAAGGCAATCCTAAGTCCAGAATTTTGTATCATATCAAGTATTTTTAGTAGCCGTTTGCTGGCGGACGAATATATAAACGAACCATAGTCTATTCTTGAAAGTATAAGGGCATTGTAAATCCGAAGTAATGTTGAACTTCCTGGACCAAAGGTCTTATTACTTATCATTTTCATTATATTTAGTAACGGTTGACACTTTGGTCTAAGTGTCATTATATGATTACGCCAAGTCATTTTAGGATCTAAATGTAGACCAAGAAATTTATACGTCATTGTACATTGTATGATGGAGTTACTGACGGTTAGATTTAATGAAATTTTGCTTCGTTTTTTGGTGAATACCGTGTACTTCGTCTTTTTTTTGGGGGGGGGCGGAGAACTCTAGACCAGTAGTTCTACTCCATTCGTGTAAATTATTTAGACACTTCTGTAACAGATTTTGAGCGTAGAGCACATCGTCTGTTAGTTGAGTTATGTTGACATCGTCAGCAAATAACCTTGTTGAAATTGACAATCGTATTTACTAAAGTCAAAAAACAGTATACGCTTAATACACTGCCTTGGGGCACCCCATTTTCTAAAGTAAAGTCTTGGGAATGTTTATTTCCTATTCGGACTTTGATCGAACGATTTCAAAGGAAATTTCTTGTAAATTGAACTTATCGGCTTTTCAAGCCCATCTTCAGCAGTAATTGAATTACTTTGTAACGCCATGCTCTATCATATGCTTTATGTATATCGAAAAATATTGATATAATGTAATGTTTCTGCCGGAAAGCTCTCAATATTTCCTGTTGCAGATTATACAATTGCGTGAGTGTGCTCCCATATCTGCGGAAACTTGTCTGATTTTCCGGGATCAATTCATTTCGTTCTAAATACCACATTAAACGACGTGCCACAAGTTTTTCCATCAACTTTCCTGCAGCCCAGGTAAGAGATATTGGTCTATATGAAGGTATGTTCTTTCTTATTTTTCAAAATAGGAATAATGACTGCTTTGCTCCATAGCCGGGGGTAACAGTTATCTGCCCAGATTTTATTAAAAATATTTAGAAAGTGTTTTTTCATAACCAGAGGCAGATTTTTAATGAATAGAGGGGAAATTCCATCCGGTCCTGGGGGCAGAATTTTTAACTATTCTGTTGATCACTTCATTTAGTTCCTTTTCAGTGAAAAGTGAATTAAAGTCTTCATGGTTGTTTGAGTCGATTAGTAATGGTTTCTGCTCCTCTTTTGTTTTGTATTTGTCACAATTTTTATTTGATGATACATCGGCAACAAATTTTCCAAAGATATTCGCTACCTCTTCCGGATCTTGAGTAAAACCTGTTGATTCTTTCAATGTTATTATTGGTGGTGGCCTTCTGGTTCTGTTTAAGGATACTTATTTTTTGTCACGTCTGTAGGATGTCAGAGTTTGGTTTCGAAAATGAATTCCGCCCAGCTTTTCCGTTTATTTTGCCTTATAATTAAACGCGCGCGAGCTCTACAGAGTCGAAAGTTAGCTAAATCTGCATTCTGTCTTGTAGAACGAAATTTCTTCAAGGCATTGTTTCTGGTTTGGATCAGCTTCCATTTGTTTTGTTTTCTTCTCTTTCTGAGCAGTTATTATTAGAATGATCTTTCGTTTTTAAATGAGCTACACCACCGCTCATCTCTTGATAAGAATATTCTAAAGGACTCATTATCGCAATTAATGATTCAGGTACATTGTTCGTATCATTATAATCCGGCTGTATTTACACCTGACGTTTAAAACTTTTAATATGTTTCAAATCATTATCATTAAGTCCGGCTTTCATAAAAAATATTGTAGAGGTTAAAATAAAATTCAACAAAATTAGAGCTTTTTCAATTACAATATGGGGAATATCCGGGGAAACATTTGAAATGACCAGTCGTTTAGACACGGATTAATTAACTTACGGACACGAACGAGTAAATTATTAACCGGAATAGTGGAATTATTTTGAATTAGGTTATTAGCAATTTATTTCGATTTTAAATATACACAAATACGATTGTTCGATATTCGAGAGGAGAAAATAATATTAGATGGATGGATAATTACACTGAGAGCGGTGATACGAACTGAATGTTGTCTACAGCGTGTAAAATAATTGCTTGATCGCGAGTAGGAAAGATTTCAATTTGTATGATATCACTATACTTTGGCTGAGTGTTCGTCATGGTGTAACATGTGCCGTTTATTAATATTATCTTAGCAAATGAAACGATCTTACCCAAGCTGATAGGCGATTATTATAACGACGCGACGGTTTAACTGGACGCGCGAAGAATAATCGAATTTTACACTAATACTATTATCGCACTCGAACGTTAGAACACAAGAGTGAAAACAAGTATACCATATATATATATATATATATATATATAATAAAAATTGCTAGGTTTATAAAGTTCGTTTGTTTATTAGAAATTTGTTTAAGCAAACGTTCGATTTTTCACGATGATTATTATCGACGTCGTTGTCAGTTATGTCCTTAATATTAACCATGCAATGCACAAGAATGCCGGAGACACAGGTTCCGTACATCAGCTGATGTAGCTAGAAACGTGATCTTGGTCTTGTGTTGTGTGGGAAGGACGGATCTAAGTAATGACGCTGTATATTCTATTATTGCTTGAGTAGTTTGTGTTTTATTCTAAGATCGTAAATACCACAACTTTTTACTTATTACTTTTAAGATCGTGAAATTTTTCGAATAATTAGAAAAGAGTCCAATATTAGTTTAAATAAAATTTGCATAAGATCCATCAATATTCCGATTTTAAAATATGTAAACATCAGTGTTGCCCTAACGCTGAGCGTTACTGGGGTGCATTTTTATCATAGAAATATTTATATAATAAATTCGTTTAAAACTCTGTATTAGTAACATTTAGCAGTTGAATAAGTTTATTCTTATCATTTCTTAATTTTTTTACATTACGGAATCGTTAAATATGATGGTTTATTAGAATGTATATCGATACAGTAACAATATAGGATTATTCATTTTATTCTGATTTTCAGTAGATAATTTGTCTAAATTTTTGATTTTAGTAATAGTGTAATTTTTCATGGTGAAAAAGTTTTTCTTCATATTTCCTAACTTTTTATCTTACGATGTAGAAAAACGCCTTTTCCCTAATTCAGTTTTGTATTTTTCATTTCAGACTAAAGCTTTATGAAATACTAGAAGACACATCTCGGGTATTTAGGTGAGAAGTCGCCTACATGACGATGTATGGTGAGCCTACTATCAGCCTAGCACGCTCTAGAAGGGTTCCATTTCGAGCTGAAGCTAGGTATAACGGGGTAAATCATATGATTGTCGTCCCCATCGAAACTAGAAGACGTTGTGCAGAGATTGACTGCTCGTCCAAAGTGAGGGCAGTGTGTGAAAAATGCAACGTAGGTTCATGTTTGAAACCTTACCAGATTTTGGTTCGAGATACGTGAGAGAATGCGAGTGAATGTATGTAGATAAGTATATTTTTTATTGGTACCTGTAATAGTTTGCAGTAATAAATTAGCAGGGGCAAATACGC
The DNA here is from genome assembly GCA_032883995.1 of Coronaproctus castanopsis. Classification (NCBI taxonomy): domain Eukaryota; kingdom Metazoa; phylum Arthropoda; class Insecta; order Hemiptera; family Monophlebidae; genus Coronaproctus; species Coronaproctus castanopsis. Next base: position 104,856,160 of record CM065054.1, on the reverse strand, counting down.
TTCTTGATGCATGTGAAACTTTTTTATTGGTAAGTTTGAAAATTTTCTATGTAAAAATAATAATTATAAGTAGGCGTACTTCCTCACCAGTGTATATAGTAAATCTCCATCATTGTAAATGGAAACAAATTGATGGTAAAAACTAATAATCTTTCACATTTTTTATACTTAAAATAATGGGTATGTCAAAAGACACCAAATATTTAAAAAAATAATATTTAAATACATTTTAACCCTTTGATGAGCATTATTTCATTTCACAATTTGGACCCTTCTGGGAGCAAATTTTTTTTTATAAACTCTTTAAAAGAACATTTTAAATGTTTTTTATCGTATAAATTTTTATTTCCATTGTTTAATTTATGCTGTTAATTACAAATAATAAATATTTATTGTAAATATATAGGACCTAAAGAAAGATCAAAAATGATACAAAAATATTTCCCAATAATTAAAATAATAATATTTATTAGAATTATACTTAATATATATAAATAGATAGCATCTAAAAATTTGTTTGTGTGTGGTATTGTTCGAAACATGGGTGTGCGCATAAACCCACATCACACACTGGACACATCCAAGTTGTATCTCGTATTTTTTGTATGCGTTTGGTTGTGTTACTGCACACATAACACCTCCTTTGTGGTCTTGTTTGTTTCTCAGTAGGTGGAAATGGTGACATAAAATGCCGACCTGTTAGTAGAAAAGGATCATGTGATAAAGGAAGTGATTTTCTGCCTGCGTTAGCCATTTTCCTTTCAGTCGAAAATTTTTGTATAATTTGTCGCAGTAAATTCAGTTTGAAATCTGGGAACTTGGGTTTTTTACCTATTTTCATTTGGTACATGGCAAAATATACACATATCCATTATGTGAAAAAACGTTTTTTTACACCATTTGACAGTTTTTTTAGCACAGTCAGAATAAGAAAAGAGCATATCATTTTTGTCTATGGTCCCCATATTTTCATTATAATCAATGACACTCTCAGGTTTCATAATATCTTCCCCATTTGGTTTTGAAGTTTTAGCCATTTTATGCGAGTGTATTGATGACAACATGTGTACATTACTCTTATCATGTCAGTTCTTTGTTAACAAAACATCAGTATTTTTGTTGAACAGTTTCCTTTAGGAACTATATCAAACTTTGGCATTTCTTTCCGATTAGGATTTACAGTTCCACAAGCTCCTGTCTTTTTATTATGAAGGATTTGGAATAATTTTGGTCTGCTATACCAATTATCAGTGTAAAGTACATGCCCATTATTCATGAATGGCTGCATAAGCTGTAAAACTATATTTCCGGAGATTCCCAAATCACTATTTATTTGGTCAGGTTGATACTTCCCCGTATAAACTATAAAATCTATTATGTATCCTGTTTCAACAATCGCATAGCATAAACAATTTTACGCCAAATCTGTGACGTTTATTCGGGAGATATCGTTTGAATGATAATCTACCTTTCCAAACAATAATACTTTCATTTATACATAAATTTCCGAATGGATAAAAAACTTTTTTCATTTTTTGTCTTACTAACTGAATTATTACATCCAATTTGACCAGCATATTATTATCACCAACCAACTGATTATTATTACAGAAATGCAATAATCTCAGCAAGAGTGTGAACCTATTTTGTGAAAAGAGCTTCGTAAAAAATGGTCTTGGATCCATTGACCAATATTCCTTGATACGATTTTTTTTTTATTACAGACATGAGCATCACAAATGCTAGAAATGTATACATTTCAGATACAAAAGTAGGAGTCCACATTTTTAGTTTTGAGTGTTCAGACACTACAGAGTTATTGGTAACGTATGTGAAATAACGGTTAGTGTCCTCAACTATATGCTGCACTAGATCAATATCAAAAAATAACTTGAAACAGTCTGCCTCTGTTGGTTCATCACATAAATCGGCATTATCTTGTATTCCAGGATTATTATTATTGAATGGATATAATAGAGGTTTGAAATTTTCTCTTTCTGTCCAAGACAATTTTATTGGATTCCTATTTGGAATCGCTACATCTAATAATTCAACATCACTTACTTCATCTGAATCACTTTCATCGCGGTCTTCATAATCTGAGTAAACTTGCGAGATTATTTCATGTATGTCACTATTTGATAGTATTTTCGATATCACAACTAATTCAACACAAAAAATGCAAATGAAAACAAACGAACAAACATCAGTTCACAACATAGGATAAAATACTACTGAGAATAAAGCACCAAACAATTGACCATGTGGTGATAAAATAATTGGAATGCGCAAAAATTGCGAAGAATGACCAATCACACACCCGATAGAAGTAAAACGTTTCAAAACGGCGGTGCTCTTTGATGTTAAAGTAGATGACGTTCAGAAACGTCACTGCTCCCAATGGAACAAAAACAATCTAACGTTCTGGAATGGCGATGCTCATCAAAGGGTTAAAAACATTGCGGTTTTGTTTCTAATTATTTCGACACAGTTTTTAAGTCAATAATCGCGGGCAATACATGCAAAAGTATGGTAGTAATGGTAGGCGCCCAGCATTTTGGGAACACCTGATTGCTAAGTCTGTGTAGCTTGTATCAAAATTTTTACTTCATACGTTTTTTTAGTTAAACCCCAAATCCTGAATTTCATAAAAAAAAAAATCCCGGCGCTGGAGAGTTAATACTAAGTTTTCAATTTTGATTTCGGTTATTTAATTATAATTATCATTATTCGTTATTATTCCATAATCACGACTATAAAGGAGAAGTATTTGGACAATTATGAAGTTTTGAACCTTTCCCAAAATGGGTAGGTCGGAAAAATGTGGAGAAATATTTAAGAGTATATAGCCTACATCAGATATATATATATATATATATATATATATATATATATATATATATATATATATATATATACAGTCAAACCCGCTTTTAAAGGACTCTGGATAAGAGGGACAGCTGTTTACAAGGGTCAATCAGCAAAATCCTGAATCAAACGTATCAAATGAAGGTTATTTTAGTTCGTTTTAGTGGTCCTTGGTTAATAGGGACAAAGATTAATAGACTTTCAGGGCAATAAATAGTGTGATGGGCGATAAGCCAGCCGATATAAAATGACACTTCCGGTCGTAAAACGAAAATATTGGCATAAACAAAAATTGAATAAAAATGTTTTAGTCATTTTTACAATTCGTTTTTTGTATAAGTGAACATTTTTGTTTTTTCTTCATTTTGTTCGAGATGTCCTTGTGTTGACATTCTTTCATTGACGCTGTACTGTTTTTTGCTCTGTATGCGTTTATTAATTATGCACTCTCCGATAGCTTATTATGTTTTTAGTTTAGTTCTGCAAAAACTGTAGTGCGTCGTGCGGTTTTATTTTTTTTTCTTACGAAAATTTTCTTTTCTTTTTTTTTAGTTCTGGTGAATTTTTTGTATGAATAAAATTTATCATTAAAGGAAAAAATTTCTATTTTAGACAAAATCGAAATTCAACCTCCCAATATGCCTATTCGGGAGTTAGCAAAAATCTTGGGCGTCTCCAAAAACACCGTCTCCCGTTTAAAAACAGATGAACAGAACTTACATAAAAAATGGAGTAGTACTGAAAAGGGCAGTCAGGTGCTCATACGGCATCATTAGATAACTGTGCAGATTTTGTTCAAACGCAGCAGATGAATAATTTACACCAAAAACAACTTTTAACAAATATCAGGTCAGGTTCTTTTACCTTATGTATGCCTCCTGTATTTTTCTCTTAATTTCCATATAAATAAATATTACGTATTAATATGGTTATAAGTATGTTAATTTTTTACTAAACTGTATACATTCTAACACCTACTCGCTTCAATAAGAGATTTTAAAAAATTCGCTTTTAAGGGACAACCGGTTATAAGGGACAAATGACTTCCACCCGATGTGTCCCTTATAAGGGGATTCGACTGTATATATATATATATATATATATATATATATATATATATATATATACATGTAGATATAGATGTAGATATAGATATAAAAACTTTTCTTTAGACGCCAAAGGTTATCTGCGTTATAACAACAATAACAAACGATTTGCCAAAGATAGAAGGTTATCTTCAGGAATTTTCTATTTGATGACCTAGTTTTGTTAGTTATAGCTCCGTCTAAATTGCGCGAAATTTAGGTACATGTTTTATTAACAATGGCAAAATAAGACACGGCGAATCAACTGAACGTAAAAAAAAAAAAGGACAACAAGAAAATTGTCTGACTAAAGGAAAGAACCGATGTTCATCGGATTGTAATACCAGCGTCTTAGAAGATATTATTAATAATTTTAAAGGAGTGTTCAATGTTTTAGGAGGGGGTTTCTTTCTAGTTTCTAAATTCGCGTCTACATCGAATGATATAATCCGTGGTCGGTATCGTTCCTATAGTGTAACATTAATCATGTTTGAAGTTCTAGTACTCGGAATTTCGAATTATCGATCATTTTAATACATTCCTCGTTCGAAATCCGGATTATCTTCGCCCGATTTTTTATTTTTTTAAATTTTTAACCCGATGGGAGGGGGTAATACCTACTTTTTCATTTCGGTCTAAATGGAAATTTTCGAACGTTATTAAACCCAACAGCGAAACATCCTCACATCGACTGATTAACCTTCTCTATCGGTATTATCGAAAGTTTTTGAGAAGCTACCGCTATCTCGATTAATGGAACCGCTCCGAGGTAAAGATTCTAGACTAACATTTTGCGTTCCATCCGAGGCATTCTACGATAGAGCAAATTCATAGAGTACGGAAGTACATTAATAATCGCTTTAACGAGAAACACTATGTAGCAATCTTAGATGTTAGTCAGACCATGGTTCGCGTTAATAAATAATACCTAAATATAAATTCACGCCCAAAGCAATCTTGTGTGGTGGATTATAGTGAAAATAAAGTAGGTGGGAATCACATTTAATGGAAAATCTACTTAGCGGTGGAAAAACGTTTTTTTTTTTTCTATTTATCGACCATGACTGTGAAACGTCCACGTTTTGTTTAACGAATTAACAAAAACGCAAAATGTCACTGAACAAATTTATGAAAAACCATGTCTATACAGTTACTGAAAGATGCTGAAGAAAATTTCGTTGAACCGGAACAGTTTAAGACCGCGGCTGGAAAATTATTAGCGCGACATTTTGAAAGTTACATCTAAACGCTCTAAAGTTAGGCCCAGTCGTTGTTGCAAAGTTTGTACTGAGCGAGCAAAGTGCGAAGGTAGAAAAGTACGAAAGGGGAAAATTGTTTTCCATTGTTCCGCGCGTGATGTTGATATATGCGTTTCAGAATATTTCGATTATAAGACGTAAATTGTTTATGTGTACAGTGGCGCACCCAGGATTGATATACCCCCCAAACAAATTAAAAAATTCGTAATAAAAATGAATCGAATCCGTAACAAAATCCGTCAGGCAGAACAAACTCTGAACGATCACGAACAACAACGAAACAAGTAATAACAACAGCAACAAAAAAAACCACACTGGTCACGACCTGGGTCAGATTCGAATGTCGAAATGCCCAACCAACGTTTTCTTTGTGTTGCACAGTCAGCTAGATTTTCAATATCATTAGCAGACAGAATGTAAGGAATATTTTCTAACAGTACTTTTTGCCATCTATGCTGTTTTGCACGCTATTTAAGATGAATTAGTGATAACAAGAGATCTTTCAAATATTCTCTACTGTTTCAACGATCATTTTAGCTGCGAAATTGTTCGGAGCTTACAAGTCACGCGCCTTCTTCATATGTATTTTATACTTTTCTAAGCCCTCTGGGGGGGCTACCACACGTGGGTGCGCCAATATATATAATAAACGTTCTGCTGATAGTGGATTTGCGTGGTATTTCAATCTCATCGCAGCTGCCTAATTAGTTCCAATTGGAGGGTAATGGAATGATTATTATGGTACTTTGGTCTCCTGGTCGTGGTCGCCTGTTTTTAATAATCTCAACGGTTGGCGAATACGGGGTGGATAAAATTTATAATATTTTAAATGAGACTCTTATTTAATTAATTTATTTTTATGTCATAATGAGATCTAAAATTACATGTAAAGCGGCCAAATACTGAAATTAAGTAACATTAATTAGCGTTTTCTTTTTTTAACTCTGCTTTTATTAATATTTAACTTCTAAAAAAAAAAGAGAAAAAGAGTACATTAAACGAGTAAATCATGACATTCAAACACATAAAAAAAAAACACGAATAACATTTATATAAAATAATTTTGAAAGGAAATACATACGCATATTATATAAAAAAATCGGATGACCTGAAGTATATACCGCAGGTAGGACCGATGGTGATGCTGCATGATAAATTCGTATCATATTTCCGAATTCCAATGTGGTCCTGATTTCCGTACTTCATATAAAACATTATTATTATTATTATTAAAAAAATATATATTATTATTATTATTATTATTAATTGGATTCACAACAGTCTTAATTATATGTCCGATAATTTATTTTACGAATCGTAATTTTAACTTAGTATTTAACTGACTAGAAAGTTATAACGAATAGATTTAAATACTGATATATAGAGTTATCTTAATTTTTTTATATATTTATCGCGACTAGAAATTTAAAGTTTTATGTTTTACATATATATATAAGATCGTTTTAAAAATAAAAAAGATTATAGTAAATTTTTACATGACTCAGATACTTTCTGGTCATGGTTCCATTGGATATTATTTGAATAAATTAAGTATAATCGGTGATAATAAATGTCACAACTGCAAGTGTAATGTAGTTGAAAATGTGCAACATATAATATACAAATGTAACAAATATGATCACCTGAGGCAGTTGTATAGTATTGATTGTACGCTTAAACCGAATGAAATTATTTTATTCAATTTCCGGTTTTTATCTTGGAAATATTTAAAATTAAGTACATTTATAGATAATCGCTATTAGTAGCAATAAGCAAAAATTTGCATGCTACTTCAGTTTTTTTTTCAATTGTAATGTATATGTTAAATATATAATAAATAAAAAATATATATATATATATATATATATATATATATATATATATATCTTTCCGACGTCTTATCCGACTAACACGTGATAATCTAACTTTACGAACGTACTACGATCCTACTCTGTTAAGACAGATCTAATATATCCACTGGTATATCGTGATCTTAACAAGCTACCAGGTTGACTGCTTTACATGTCTATCTCGTATCTTCAAAAATTCCCCCCAGTATAATGACGATATTACCTACACATTTCTATTATTTTTATTTTAAATTTCTTTTTTTTATATAATTATTATTAATTTTTCAAGTACCCCCTATCTCGTAAAACGTCATCATATATATATATATATATATATATATATATATATATATATATATATATATATATATATATATATATATATATATATCGGAAAAAACATTTTAAATATAATCTTGTATATTATATGTGTTTAAAATGTATATATCTATTTTCGCTATAAAAATTCTTAATTTTAATTTAATTTATTACGAAACGAACCATATCTGAATTCGATCTTTATCTACATGTTTAATCGAAACAATGTTTTCTCTCTAACATATAAAAAATGTAATGCTATTGTGCGCAACGTTCGTTTTTACAAATCATCTAAAAAGTGCAGTTTCAGGATTGCGAATTGAAAAACGGGCCATATACGTTTGCGGTCGTGTGAAAACAACCAGTAGAAAACAGTGTCGTTGTATAGTAACGAACTACAAAACGAAGACTGCACGTGTACCGCCGGAAAATGTTATATATATATATATATATATATATACACCTGTATTTCTGTCTAGATCGGGGGTGGGTGGTGGAATTAAAGTAATTTTACAACTTACGAGACAGGCTATCGAACAATCGGGAAATTACCGATGTTATAGTCTCTAAAGAGAAAATCTCGTACAAGTTGATTAAAAAGTTTTGCTCGATACAAACTGCTGTTACGTATGACGACGTTGATTTTAACGACGATCGAAATAATGATGAATTGCCGCGTGTACAAAGTTTGAAAGTGATACATTTAAACGGCGTACAACGTAAAACGGAGACGTTCATCGGTGTCAAAGCGTTGCGCAAGTGTATCGCGTACGCGTTTATGATATATTCTTACTTATACAACGGGTATTCGAGTATTAAAAGTTTATTTATTTCGAGCGTAATCAACCCGAGCAGATGGTTATATTTATCTCGTGGTTTTATCGTTTGCAAAAACACCGAGCATTTATAAGCTGAGATGAAAATTCAGAGTATCCGCGCCGATTTTTATAATCGGCGCGGATAATTCGGAAAATTGGTGGAATTTTTTTTTTTTTTTTTTTTTTTTTACATCCTACGTAAATTGCTTAAAGCGGTTGAATGAATTTCGCATTTTAATAAAACTCTTTTCGATCATCTCCGACATTATAGTGAAACGAACGCAGAACAAGTCAGTCAATTCGCTCTATCGAAGCTATTCGCAGATTTTAAATTATTTTCCTCGCGAAATCTAAATTAAACGCTAACCTACATCGTTAACCTGCGTGTGTGTACGTAAAGATTTAGAGTGCGGTACGTTGAAATTTGAATTATAGATTAGTTTCGAAATCAATTTCGCGTACGGCGATTAATATTTGAACGGGAGATTAAAAAAGGAAAAAAATTACGGCGAAAACTTTAAACATTTCACGATTATGATTAATTTTAATCATAATCAAAATTAAATCAAATTTTATTAGTACTCTTTTCGATAATGAATACGCTGAAACTAAATTAGAATACAAAAAAAAAAAAAAAACATTAAAAAAAAAAAACGGTTACGCGTACAAGTACTCATAAATGCTCACACATATACATGCTCGTACATGTCCATACATGCTCATAAGTGCTCTAGTAAATTTGTAATTTATACTTTAAAGCGTATCAGTAGACAACACATTTGAAACTAATTGTACGCGGTTATTCCGAAATTATTTCATCTAACCTATAATTTTTTAATCGGTAACAAAATGAACCGGTTCCGACATCTATGTCACCAAGCGCCATCTCCGGGATAAATACGGTTTATGAAAAATTCCTTAAACGTGCTTTATCTGGTCTTTTAAACCTTTTTTTTGCATATATATATATATATATATATATATATATATATATATATATATATATAAAAGTTTAACTTTGTACAATGACCTAATTTATATTATATATATATATATGATACTCCAGTAAGGCATACATAAGGCTACTATTATTTTTACACGATATTCTTTTTCTATACTGCAGCATACATACGCACCATCGAGGCTATTATTTATTTTTCTTTAACTTCAATAAAAAAGTAAGTCCATTGTTTTTCGTTTATCAATGGTTATGTTGACGGGTCGGTCGCAATCAAGCCTACGGCCACAAATGCAATTGTTTGGCTCAGCCCATCCAAGGTGTAATTCCTGTACAGTAGAACTCAACGTCGTATAAAGTCGACGTAAGTGCGGATACTTCCTTGTGTAATAAAAAAACCCAGAAATAATTCAGTTTCGGTCACTTCTTTAACAGTCGAAAATTAGAAAGAATTCGAAGAATCATTTATTAAAAATTACACTGTTTTATTATTATCGACTAGTAAACGTCTTTTTTTTTTTTTTTTTTTAAATATATATTTATATTTTTTATTACAATCTGAAGAAAAAAAATCTGAAATATGTAATAATTATAAACTCTCTGCGAAACAACGAATACAAACGTAAATAAATAAAAGTGCAAAAAATAATAATAATAATCATCCCCGGGATAGTTGAATGAAAAAAATTATTGAAATAAATAGAGAAAAAAATATTTAGGCAATAACGTTGTTAAAAAAATTATTACAATGTAAACGGAAACAAAACCGAACTTAAAAATAAAATATAAATTAAATTCAAAATATAAACGGTGTGAAAACATGGAGATACATTTTTCTGTAGCATTAACTATATAAATGAAAATTAGTATCGTAGAAATCTGTAATATTCTATATATTTAGTATATAGCCGATATAAAGGATAATCAAATTATTTTCACGCCAAGAGCGATTATTGAAAAAATTTCGAAGAAGCGAGAAAATGTAATCATTCAGACACAGGGAAAACGCTAACTTATTTCCGGTGAACCGACAAGCTCCTCGAGCAGACCTATTTCTGGATTAAGTGTAACTTGCGGTCGAAGACGGAACACCAGACTGGACAAGTTTATACGTGATTAATTTATTTCGAATGCTTAAATGTGATTTGCGACTAATCAAAGGGTAAATAGCGCATATTGCTTTGTTAGTTGTTTTTTTTGGTTTTTACAATTCAAATGTTTTTAGAAGTTCATTCATTTATCGAGAAATCCGAATATTCGGATTGAGTCGATTAAATTCATAAACCGGAAATAGTTAATTTATCGGGAAATATCGGTCTCGTATGGAAAAAAATATTTGCGGGATTGATAACTAGTCGTCATCCGGTTGAATAACTTATAAAACATTTTACACAGGGCTGTAAACGATTGCCGATGGTAGATGACCTATAATAACAGGGGACAGCGTCGTTCGCGTAGGAGATTTGGCCAGATCGTAAAGGTAGAATGTGAATAAAAACGGGTTCAAGTGTTTACTGCACGCTTACTTGTTGTAAGTCAAGATACTTGACTTCGTATTTCCTTCCTAATATACTGTTCTACTTTAACGTCGTCACACGCGTTGTATTATACTACTAGATGATGCACTCTGAAAATTTCGTTTTTTACTCATTTACAACAATAATAATAATAATAATAATAATAATAAAACAATAATAATATTTTAATTAATGATTTTATTTTTTCGATAACCGCCCTGCGCCTCCGGTTTAGATCAATCAGATAGGAATTACTCCTTACAGATATAATTTTGAAAATCGAAAATATACAAACATACAGTAGAACCACACGCGACTTGCTCGTGCAGACCAGGTACTACTGGTTGATTATTGATTCACAAACAAACAGATAGTAATTTAGTTCGAATTTATCTTAATTCGCTTAATTAATGCTTAGAATCTATAAACTGTTTCTCGTCGAAGAAATTTCGTTCATTTACACGGTATGTAATTTCGGTTTTGTAATAATTTTTCATATATTTTTCCAGTTCAATAGGCAGATTGGTCCGTGTATGATTTGACATCGTTAGAGTGTAATAAGATTACATTTGATCGATTGCATAGGTGGTAGAAAAATAAGTTAAAGTGTTTTATACACAGTAATAAATAATTTGGGAAATTGTTTTTATATTACCTTTTCTATTCCATTCCATTTAGTATCTTGTAAGAAGATGGCGTAAACATGTTTTAGATTTCTCGTTCCGTGGCTGATTTTATTATTTCGTCAATTTTCTTATTTTTAAAGCTGTTAGTAATCACTTCGAGTCTTTTCTCCCCCCCTAAACAGTAGTTTTCCTCGAACGGTAAATATTCATTCTTCTCTTATTTCACGCGCGAGCTATTCTTTTAGCTTCCTTCTCCCGATGGACGACGTTCATCTTCTCCTTAGCTCGTCCGTTGTAATACCTCTGAATTACTTTTGCCGTCCACGGTACACCAGCCCCATTCTAATCGTGCGCATTTCGAACGCGTTTAATCTTTTTATACTTTCCGCGTTTAGTCTCCACGTTTTGGGCCAGCGCATTTCAGGGACGGACACGACATAAACACTGGTTGACTTTCATCTTTATATTCATTTTTAGTGTTTCCTGTCTTTCAATTCCTTAAACGCTTATTCGGCTATTCCGATACGAAGTTTATAATTTCTTTTATATCTCGACCTTCGCTTGTTAGTAATACGTCTACCTGTTCCACGCCATTTCTTTTCCGATTTTTTAAACTCGATATCTACGTTGTCGATCGTTTTTGATATTAACGGTGTAGACTACTCTTTAGTTTCTCACGAGGATATCTACATGTGGGGCACAAGGATCATTGAGAACTGATGTATATAGTGAGAGCACTAGTCAATTAACTCTCGCCACATCAACTTCAACCGTCTCTTCCAAAACTTTCGCGGTTCTGTTCTATTTTTTTCAGATTACTATTCGGACGTCATTTGTTCATCTTTTCCATATGCAACTCACGTTCCGAGCTTTATCTTATCTTACACTCTACGCTCTCCGTGTGCTACGCATCCGTATAATCGTCCTTTCTCCATCTGGATAATCTACAATTATTCCTTCACACGGCGACGTTTCTAGAGAAATTAGTATCCTCGATTAAAATATAAACGGTCCGGTATAATATGACGTAAGCCGTAACGACACCGGAGAAAAATACAAGATAAAATCTAAAAGAAAAACCTATTTTAGAGAAAAAACGTAAACAAAAAAAGTTATTTATCAAAATAATCTAAACAAATCAGCAAGAAAAAATCTATACATAATTACGCTAAATAGGCGGAAAAAGTAAAACTTCCCGTCCGGTAGAAATCGATTAAATTTATAATATTAAGATGTCACGCTGGAAATCCGACCCACGGATAAGGTAACAAACCAATCGACTGCTGTTGAACGTGCAGCCGAAATGGAACTGGCATCATGAAAAAAAAAAAAACGATGACAGGTGGACTAAACAAATAACGGAATGGCTGCCAAAAGGAACGATACGGAAGTCGAAGTCGTGTAAAGTAGATATGTAAGAGACCAGCGATCGCCATAGATGAAAGTAAAGGGCAAAGCTTACACATACGGCAGTGTGTATCGATATAAGCGAATCTTGGTCGTGATAGCTCTTAAAATTAATTCTTCGTCGAATTTAATAAATTATTTTTATTTTCTTTTATTATTTCCTTCTAGAAAGGTTTCTTTCTTTTTTTTATAATTTTTATGTAAAATATTATAATTGCGGCTAATATTATCGACTTTTTGTTTTAATTCTTTATAAAGTTTGCCGAATATTATTCATCACATTATTCACGTATGAATTTAAATGTTCATTAAATTTTATCGCGAATTCTCAGCCTGTTTCTTATTACGAATTAATTTATACATATATAAATTTTTTTTAATATATTTTTAACCTTTCTATTTTGTTGTTACTAATCGATCTCGATAATGCGTCATTTTATATTTTCGCTAATTCCGCGTTATATTTATTAAACCTTTTTTATTATTTTATCGCGTTACAATTCAATTTATATACTCCGGAATTTTTTAACATGTTTCAATTTTCTATTTCGTTTTTATCACTAATTGATTTCAATAATGCGTAATTATTTCGCCTAATTCATCGAACCTACAAAATTCTTTTTTCTTTTTCGGTATTTTTATTGCGAGATTTTTTTCCATATTTTGTCAACTATAACGGAATTGTATTTATCAGATTTTTTTGTTCATTTATTTGATTTACCACTAAAACGGTTAAAATTATATTTGCTCTATCTCGACGACACTCCTTGAACTGGCTAGTTTCTGTACTTTCAGGCGGAATGAATCTTCAGGTATTAATGCGTCTGTTCGTAAAGGTTCCATATATATATATATATATATATATATATATATATATATATATATATATGTATATATATTTTTGCGATATACAGACCACCTAAATTTAATCATAAATTCCTAGATGATCTTCAATCCTTGATGAGTGTAAATAGCAAAGTTATTCTAATTGGAGATTTTAATGCAAAAAACAAGTTATGGAACTGCTTTAATAATAATCGTGCTGGTAATATTCTCTTTGAATTCGCATTACGTTCAAATGTTTGTATCTGCGCCCCTGAAGAACCTACTTACTTTCCTGATGCTATTCAATATCGTACTAGTATCTTAGATGTTGCTTTGGTCAAAAATGTTTCTATTGCAACTCTTGTTTCAATAAATTGTTTGTCCTCCAACCACAACCCTATTTTCACTACTATTGCAGGAAGTAAATTAAACATAGCCGATAGAGTTCTGCCCGATTTCCAAAATGCAAATTGCGCAGGATTTAAGGAGTATATTAACAATAATATTAATTTGCTTCTTAAGCTACATAGTCCTGCTGATATTGACCATCATTTATCAACTCTTACGAAGTTAATTAATTCTTCGTCGGAACTTTTTACTCCGAATAAACCACTTAATAATTATCCGCATATGGCACTACCAACTTGTATCGTGGTTCTCGTCAAATTTAAAAATTATATTAGAAGATTGTACATTAAGCATCGTTTCTCTAATCGTTCTCAAAATTTGAAAAACATCTTTAGTTTTCTTAATAAATTGGTTAGTTTTCTTTTGCGTAAATTTAAAAATTACAATTTCAATTCAACTTTCGCTAGGCTTAAGCCTAATGATAGTCGGCTATGGAAAGTTTGCAGACAATACACGAGACAGCATACAGCTCTTCCACCACTCTACGATTCACACTTAAATAACTATGTTTACAAAAATGAAGCGAAAGCCGAGTATTTAGCATCAGCCAATGTTCGTAATCGTAATTCTAATTTTGCATCTGGCTATCGAGTGAGAAAAATTCATTCAGCCGTTAAAAAATTCCTCAATGTCAATCAATTACCCAATATTTTCCCTCTTGTCACCCAAAGTGAAGTCCTTAGCAATATTAAAGCTATAAAAGTAAAAGGTTCGTCAGGGGATGACAATATTTCTACTCCCATTATTAAGAAATTACCGCTAAAAGCTATTATTGAACTTGCAAATTTAATTAATGCTATCTTTATATTCGGTTATTATCCAAGCCAAAATTATTGCTCTTCCCAAACCCGGAAAGGATGCCTCATGTGCAAGTAACATACGTCCTATTAGTTTATTGAGCAATCTAAGCAAAATAGCGGAAAAAATTATACTATCCCGTTTAAGACTTCATGCAGATAACCAAAAAATCATTCCTAATACACAGTTTGGTTTTCGTCCAGGTTATTCCACTACCCAGCAAGTAGCACGAATCACCGAGTTTATCACGCATAATTTTAATCGTAATAAACATACTGGTATGGTTCTCCTGGATGTTGCGAAAGCTTTCGATACTACTTGGCATAAAGGTATTATTTACAAAATGATAAAACATCAGTTTCCTCGTTATGTAATCAACGTTATTAGCAGCTATTTAGCAAACAGACTATTTTACGTTACCATCAATGATTCAAGGTCTACTATGAAAACGTGCTCAGCGGGGGTCCCCCAAGGTAGTATTCCGGGTCCCTTTCTATTTACTTTGTTTTTATCTGATTTCCCAAACCTACCTGATATTCAGACTGCTCTTTATGCAGACGATACAGCTCTTTTCGGTACTTCTTATATACCTGAAGCAATTAATAATAAATTACATTCAGGAATAAATTGTGTCTTGCGTTATTATAAAAAATTGCAAATTGATATTAATTGTGATAAAACGGAGGCTATATTTTTCACCCGCAGGCGTCCCACGTTACCTGCTGAAGTTAAGGTCAACTCTACCATTGTGAGTTGGTCGAAACATGTTCGATACCTCGGGGTAGTCTTGGATAACGGACTAAATTTTTCTGAACATGTCAGTCATACTACCTTGAAAACTAGCAGGAGTACATCTGCCATATATCCATTAATCAACAGAAAATCATTTCTTAATGTAAATAATAAATTAATTCTGTATAAAACACTTATACGTCCCATAATGACGTACTGTTGTCCAGCTTGGAGTTTTATTTCAAATACAAATTTTAATAAGTTACAAGTATTTCAAAATAGGTGTCTCAGATGTGTGCTAAATCTCCCTAGATACCACAAAATCGTTGACATGCATGCTACCTTAAACATGCCTTATATTAACGACCATATCTTAAATTTAACGCGTAAGTTCTGCGATGACTGCTTAGTCCACGATAATAGTTTAATTTCTACGATTGGTAATTACGATTAACTCCAATTTATGTATAGTAAATATTAACATGGGAGGCTCAAAACATAACCTGTTCTAACGTTATATGGCGCCTATCTGAAAAATTAATATTCCTTCTTTATCTATTTTTTAATGTCTAACGTGTTTTTTCTTTTGTTTTATTATTACTATCTTAATTTTTTGTTTTTTGCTGTACAGTTTTTTTTTCAATTATTTTTTGCCGTCATTATAAGTATAAGTATAATTACTTCTTTTATTTATTACGGGTCTTTGTATTATTTCTTATGTACGGCGAGCCATCTTGGGCGTTACGTAATTATTATTTAAAATTTTGGTTTGTGTATACTCAATGTAAATTATGCTGAAATATACGTTGTTGTTGTATATATATATATATATTGTAACACCCCTACTTTTGAATTCCATATCAGGCAATGTCAATTAAATAATTATTATATATTTATTATTTTCTATTATTATTATTATAATTTTATGCCGACATGTATATATATATATATATATATATATATAATCGGTATGAGGTCGTGTCCCCTGTGATGCCATATCGTCCATAAACCATAAATTTGATTATAAAATCTTCAATAATATAACTGTAAAATTATGTATTTTTATAATAATATTTATTAATACAAACATCGTAATAAGATCGATCACAATAGGTAAACGTAACGGCGAAACAATTATTAATATTAAAATATGACGATCGAAATTGAACGATTTAAGTAACTGAAACTGACTTAAACCTAGACTAAACTGAACTAAATTAAAACTAAAACTAACTTAATTAAAACTAAACTGAACTAGACTTAAAATTAAACTGAATTAGACTGAACTCATTAATAATCGAACATATCCTTTTATACTAATAAATATGTACATATATATACACACATATATACACGCCTAATTAAAACTTTCTACATTTTTCTAGAAAGATTTGTTTATTGTTATTGTATATGGAACTTTTAGAAAAATCTTTGTATATGTAGATATGTGTGAGTGTATTTTTTTATTGGTTTAACATAATTATTAATATCCAATCGTAAACGTGACTTTGCCGGCTACACATGGAGCATCTCACGTGTCGTAATTATCTTGTCATTTAATATATTGTAATATTTGTGTGTGTGCTTCTATTATTAATACGTAAATCAGACGATTTTCAATAACCAATCAAAATGTGTTAAATTTCTCCTCATTTTCTAGTGGGAAAATTAGGCATATACACACACACATACACATATACTTATTGTGTAACTAGTACAGAAAGCAACAGAAAGGTTTAATACAAGCACGCTATTAAACCATCGTCATTATCATTATTCATTTTACTTATTTTTTAATTCTCAAACTCATTTTATTTATTTATTTATTTAATCATTAACATGTAACAACGTGGTTGTTACATACATATCTATATCGATTTTTTTGTTAATAAGGTTGAGTTTTTTAATTCCCGGAAAATTGATCGTTTTCCCCTTATTTCTAACCAAGTTCTGTTTTCATTATACTTTCGGTTATTAGCGGGAGGGGGGGTATCGCTAATTTCACGTAATTCTTTGATTACTACGTCTTTTTATTTTTTCAACTCGTACGAGAAACTTGAAAGGGATATAGCGTGTCAAATACATACGTTTGAGGCATCTAAATTAAGTTTATAGTGCGAGTTGATACACCGATAATACACTTTATCTGGCTACAGTAATAATGCAGATAAGTGTAAAGTTGCCGATAATGCGGAACATTTTCAGACAGTTCAAATCCCTGTGTTTCCTCGTGTGACTCATACGTTACTTCATCCCGGCATCATTGACCGAGATTTTTTCATCGACATTCGAATCGCACCAGATCGATAACGCGTATCTAGTTAACGTTACGATTCGTTTATTAAACCCCGGTTGCCGGGACTCGCAGGGACGTTTTATGTATACAGATGCGAAAAATTGTTTTAGGAGAAATTAAAAAACAAACAACGAGAAAAATATAACAGGCGATGATAATGGCGGCGGAGTAACAGAGGAAAAAAAAACCAAGCACGAGAGCAGAGTAAAAACGTAATTAAGCACGAAGATAGTAGAAAGAATAGAATAGGAAATAGTTAAAGAAGCGTTATAAAACAAAGAAGGAAATAGTAGGATGAAAAAGTGGACGAAGTTTGGACGAAATTGATTCGGTCTTCAGACGGAGGGGTTGAAAGGACGAAATTAGTTTACTTAGTCAGAGCAATACCGTGGGCGTGGTTATGAAGTTTCGAGTAGTGCAATTTTAACGACGTAAATATTTACTCGGCAAGTACTATATTCATTATTTACGCTTAGATGCAAATCGTTCGTAATTTGTTTTAGGTACGTGTACAAATTTATTTCATAGCGCCTGAGAAAATTACATCCACGAAATATATACACCTACATCTATCTGCAGAGAGCTGACGGCATTTTAAGAACAGTACCTATCGCACAAAAATGCTATCGAAACTATCTTCGAATAAGAAAAATATTGTAGTTAAAATTCCAAAATTTTTATTTATATATATATATATATATATATATATATATATATATATATATATATATATATGTATACGATATTCGATAAACGACAAAGGGGGGAAGGAACTCAAGTAGTTCTAAACCCATAAACAGTTTTAAATAAATCAGTCGGTTTAACTCATCTCCGCAAGCCTTCCAAGTTACCGAGCAAGTTTACGGCCGAAGAATTTTGATGATATTCCAACCTTATTAAATAGG
Organism: Coronaproctus castanopsis; assembly: GCA_032883995.1. Lineage (NCBI taxonomy): Eukaryota > Metazoa > Arthropoda > Insecta > Hemiptera > Monophlebidae > Coronaproctus > Coronaproctus castanopsis. The sequence continues at coordinate 104,837,490 of CM065054.1, read as the reverse complement.
CACTTTTCTCGACCTACTCGAGAACAGCACTTTACGGTGTATCGAAACGTTTGAGACATACCGGAGGGTGAGCTGATGTTATTCGTCTTACATCTCGATTATGAAATCTTTATATTATATGTACGTTGCTACGTTCCGCACACCCTCGCTGAGCTGAATATCGTACGTCAACACAGACGTTAAAACTCTGTGTTATAAATTTATTTTCGAGACTAAGTTTAGACTTTCTACTAGTTAAGCGATACAATTTTGTCAGTTTTAACTGAAGCTCGTTCCGTTCGGTTATTAAATGTTTTCTCCGAGTCAGTCGCTTATCCGGGTACATGCCTAAATAATTGACTAGCTCGCTTTGAGCACGATTAAAGCTTACTGTGAGGGGCGGGATACAAATTTATTTGTAAGGATCGTATGAACAGTTTTATCTACCTATATTTCGCACTTTTCGACAATATTTAGCGCATGCTGTAATCTGTTTAATACTATAGTCTCATCACGATGCTATGTTAAAATAGCAGTATCATCCGCATATATCGCAACTTCCACTTCGGCGGTTAAAGGAAAATCCGCAGTGTACAACAAATACAACGCGGAACCTAGAACACTAACCTGTGGCACTCCCGCCCACACTGGGTAAACATCGGATAGTACATTTTGATATTTAACCTGAAAGTACCGGTCCTAGGTGCACGATTTTAACAAACTGTAAATTGGAAAGGGTAGCACAAATTAAATCTTTTACAGCGGACCAAGGAACCAAATCTTGTCAAACGCCTGTTGAACACATCGCACCAGCACATAGAATATCTCGTATAGTAGCGTCATATATGTATATATATATATTTATTTATAAATATATTTATATGTATATATATATATATATATATATATATATATATATATATATATATATATTGATCAAGGTAACAGCTTCCTTATTTTCTGCCCGGATCGTTGACGATATTCGGCATCATAAGCATATCTTGAAAATGTCTTCCGAGCTGCAGCAGTCCATTTAATTGGTACTCTACCTTTTGATCGCACACCATTCATTCTTCTTATAACTGTCGCTGTTTCGATTGTCCATAGTGTTTTCGTAAGATATGACTAAAAAATTTCGTAACGTACTAGAACTTTCGTTGTTAATTTGCGGGTTGTACCAATTTCCTTCAAAATAGACGCATTAGCACGCTTTTCCACCCACGAAATCCGAAGGAGCCACCTCCAGCACCATATTTCGAAACTATTTATGCGAATTTTTTCGTACTTCCTGATCGTCCACATTTCTGCAGAAAAAATCACATTGCGTACAAGTCGAATTTTTGTATTTTTCGCGAGAGGATTCTTTCCATATCCGGATTAGTTTAACCATCGCACACCGTGCTAGTTGAAGTCTTCTCTTGATCTCACCTTCAAACCATCATTTGCTCTCCAACAAGTATCCCGAGTAAACAAACTTCTGCGAAATTTCATAACCAGGAACTGTTTTATATTTTTCCTTCATTATATTCTTCCGTTCAATCACTATTAAGTTAGTTTTTTCATAAATTTGTAGACGGTAGCATTTGCTTATATCTTCTAATTTCTTCAATAATAGTTGCATTTTTTCGATATTAGGTAGTGCTATATCGTTAGCAAATCGTAAATTTGAAACTTTGAGCCATCCGCTAGAAACACCTTCACTCCAATCTTTTATAACTTTCATAATTATATGTTCTCCATATAAATTAAACAATATAGGCGAAAGTACACATCCTTGTTTTACACCTTTTTTTTACAGTAAACGCTTCTGATTGTGTACCGAGTATGTATATATGTATATATAAAAGTTTGACTTTGTACAATGGCCTAATATTTTGCTATCTGTGCTCATATATATATATACATACATATATATATATATATATATATATGTATATATATATGTGTGTGTGTGTGTATACGAATACATAAGTTACTATTATTTTGAGAGGGGATTCTTTTTCACTACTACGGCATACATACACACTATCAAAACTATTATTTATTTTCCTTTAACTCATAAAAAAATAAACCTCCATTGTTTATTGCTTCGTTTATCAGTGTTTACGTTACTGTTTATACGGGAATTAGGAGGTCGGCCACATTTAAATGTACGGTCCATTTTATCGACCGTACTAAATATTTATATCTATGTCTTACTGTCCTTTTGTTATATTCGCCTATATTTTATGTTTATTTTCTTAATTCGGTTTCGATACAACGTGTTTGTAAATCTTAGATCGTTTTTTTCGGAAATACATCTGTCATGTCAAGCTGATAAGAACGGATACTACACCCGAGAAGCGATAATGCCTGTTAAAAACTATCCGAAGGAACGTAAAGTTATTTGTATTGTCCATTATGTCAGTCCTAAGGAAGTGTCTACCACTATAAAAGCCGTCAAATCTGAAAATTCTGTTGGTAATGACACTATCTGCACTATTGTCATAAAAAATCTTCCGTTGAAAGCGGTAGTTAAATTTTCAAATTTATTAAACGCCGTGTTTAAATATGGGCGTTACCATTCAAAATAGAAAATAGCGAAAACTGTCACTCTCCCTAAACCTGCTAAAGATGCTTCCATAACTGGCAAGATTCACCCTATGAACTTACTAAGTAATTTGAGTAAAATCGCAGAAAACTTTATTTTGTCTAGATTTCGAGCGATACAAATTTTAACCTGATATTCAGTTTGGCTTTCATCCAAGATACTCCATTACACAACAAATATCTAGAATCGCAGAATTTGTCAGACATCATTTTAATTGTAATAAGCATACTCGTCTGGTTTTGCTCGATGTAGCAAAGGCATTCGACACAACTTAATGTAAAGGTATCACGTATAAAATTATACAGTATAAATTTACTTCTTATTTCGTACTTTTTTTTTCCGTTTTCCGCGCTATGTACAGCAGCGAGGCCAGAAGCGCGGCGAGCAAATTTAAATTTTGTTAAACAGGTTTACTGACCTAAGCTTAACAAGAAATGATGAAACGGATGGGGAATCTTGGGCAAGAATTGATGAAATGTTTAAGGAAGAAGGATTTGGGATTTTGGGACATTCTGTTAAGAGGTGGTGAATTGTAATCGTTGGGATTTTGGGACATTCTGTTAAGAGGTGGTGAATTGTAATCGGAACTTCGCATCTATCACAGATTGGTGGGACTAGTTTTTGGAATATATGTCCATGTGTAAGTTGTGTATGACCGATCCGTAGGCGACACAGCACCACCTGATCCCTTCGGTCTTCAGGTTGAAACTTCCATTCGCGAAATGACAGTTTTGTTGTGTGCAGGTGTGATGTACTCTGTTGTTCCGTCCATCTTTTTTGCCACAACCTACAAAATAGGCCCTTGGTTTCTTCCTTGATATCGCTGAGTCGGATCTTAATGCGCAGTACTGGGCGCATTTTGGATACTTCTTTTGCTGCTAGATCGGCCATATGATTTCCTGGTATGTTTGCGCGGCCCGGAATCGATAAGAAGGTTATCGCAGCTTCATAGTTCTGTACGATTATATTTATGGAGTTTGCGATCGGATGGGTTGATTTCCGTTGGATGTGATGTAAAGCTTCTATCGAGTCCGTAGCTATCGTTATAATGTGATGGTACGATTTTACCGCGTGTTCCAACGCTAGTAGCATTCCGTACAGTTCTGCGAACAGAGTGGAGAATAACTGCGGAAGTGAAGTTGAAAAGATCACATTTCGATTAAAGACGACTGCACAACCAGCGAATTTTGCGGAACTTGTATCGTCGGAGTAGTATATCTTTTTCCTTTGGGGAGATAATAGATTGTGGACGATGGCAAAGTGCGAGTGCTTTTTTGGGAGCAGCGTAAAATCGAATGCGGCGTCTTTCGAAGTCCATGGGGAAGGATTTTTGTAAGGTTGCTTTCTATGTTGTATAGCTCATCAGCATCTGATAGATCGGTATGAATTGATTTCGTAGTATCGGATAAAATTTTTTTTAATCGCGAACCTAATAATCCGGTTTCAGATGTACTCTGGCGAGATCGTTTTATACTGTTAGTTGCTGGGGGGTCTGGATTTGAAATCGTGCGTAACAGAAGATTTACCCTAAAGTGATCCCGTCGAAGCGATGGAGGCCATTCTGAGACTTCGCAGTAGATGCTTAATATTGGGGATGTTCTGAGCGCGCCTGTAATTAATCGAAGCGAGGCATTGTGGATAGTATCTAGTTTAGAGAAGTCTCTCTTGGATGCTATGGAAAAAAGGGGGATTCCATAGTCGCATTTTAAGCGAATTTGAGAGCGGTATATCATTAACAGTGAAGAACGGTGAGCTCCATGGGATGAGTGTGCAAATTTTTTTAGTAAATTTAATTTGGTTGTGCATAACTTCGTCAGTTGATTTATGTGCTCTATTCATGTTAATTTGTTGTCAAAGAAAAGACCCAAGTAGCGAATATGAGATGTAGTTTGAATACGTGTGTTGTTTAGTAGGATATGTATGTTATTTTTACAGGATTTGATTCTGCAGAAGTGAACAACAGGTTTTGTTTTTTCTGAAGAAAATGTTCAACCACTGTTTTGCGTTCTTGTTGTAATTTTATCGATTGCTTCCTGAATCACCGTGTTCTATGTTTGCACATGTTAGGAAAACTACTAAGTCATCGGCAAAAAGTCCCGTTTTAATTGGGAGGTCAATGTCTTCGATGATATCGTTAATGGTTATATTGAATAGAGTCGGACTAAGAACTGAGCCTTGCGGAACTCCATTTTGCAGTTGTTTAGCTTCCGATACTCTATTTTTAATCTTCACTTTAAAGAGACGATCCTATAAGAAATTTGCGACGAAAAGTGGAAGACGACCCTTGAAGTCCCAGTTGTACATGGTAGTCAGTATTTTCTGCTTCGTTGCGGTGTCGAATGCTTTAGAGAGATCGAAAAAGACCGCTAATAGATGGTGCTTGTTATTAAATGCTTGTATTATTGATTCCTGTAAATACAGAGCTTGGTCTATCGTTGTTCGATTTTTGCGAAATCCACATTGATATTTAGTTAATAAGTTTTGTGAGTCTAGTTCCCATATTAGTCTGTTGTTGACCATTCGCTCAAATACCTTTTCAAAAACTGACGTTAATGATATTGGTCGGTAGCTCTCTATTTGGTGTGGGTCTTTGTTCGTTTTTTTGATTGGAATAGTTTCTGCTATAGCATGCAGGAAGTTGTGAAGAAATCCACAGTTTGTTTATAATATCGAGCAGTAGGTTTTGAATGTGTTCCGGCAGATTTTGGAGCATTGAGATATGTATTCCATCGTGACCAGAAGCTGATGGTCTTGAATGATTTACAGCTTTTTTTTAATTCATCCATAGAGAATGTCGCATTATATGGTTCTCGGTTGTTTGAATAGAAATTTCTTGGTTGAATTTGGTCCCTATTTTTTGTGCACTGAGGGTGTAAGTTTTCATCGCTGGAAGCGGATGCAAAGAAACTTGCAAATATTGTAAGAATTTTAATTGGGTCTGTTTCTATAGTTTTGTTTATCACAAGAGCCGACGGTGTTGCGAGTGTTGCCGATCCCTCTATGGATTTTACTTTCCTCCATATTTGGCTTGATGGCGTAAAAGTCCTTTTGGCTTGTTTTAATGTTCTCCTTGCTTTGGTCCTCAGTCGTTTATAACTTAGTAGATCCTCTTGTGAATGAGTTCTTTTGACCGTTTCGCAGAGCTCTTCTCCTATTTCGGATAGCGTTTGCGCATTCTGAGGACCAACATGGGGCTACTTTGCGTCGTGTTGATTGAAGACGTGAAGGAGAGCATGAGTGTGCTGTCTCGACTAGAGTCTGGGTTATATGTTGTATATCCATAAATATGTTACTTTGTGGATATGAGTTTCATCTCATCAAGTTTGTCCAGTTTATTTTTGTAGTGCGTCCAGTTTGTTTTTGACAGGTTCCACTTAAGAGTAATTGTGTTTTTAGGGTACTTTGAACCTGGATTTTGTTCGTATATGATAGCTGCGACATGATCACTTTCCGCCAGGTCCGGATGATGGAAGATATGAAAACGGCTGATTAATTGAGGTGAGATAAACGTTAAATCTAAAGTCGACCATTTACGATGCGAAAAGTTGTAGTGAGTAGAGTCGCCGGTGAGTAGTTGTGCCAAACTAGCTTTTTCGACTACCTCCTGCAGGACCCGGCATTTTGCATTATATTTTCCATCTCCCGAGCTTGGTGAATGAGCGTTGAAATCGCCAGTAAAGATTAGCGATGAAGGAACGCATTGAAGTATGTTTTCCAAGTCGTCCGTTTGTATTTTCTGATCCGGAGCGATGTAAATAGTGCAGATTGATTTTGGTGTGAAAATGGTAATCGCTACTGCTTTCATACGTGATGGAAGGGTAATACAGTTATGTATTATGTTGGTTCGAACAACCAACAGTACTCCTCCATGAGCACATCCACCTGGAACTGGATCCGATTGGTATACGTTAAAATTTTTTATCTGTAAGATTTGGTTCGGTTTTAGATGGGTCTCTTGAATGTATAATACGAGAAGATTGTATGTATTGATCAATAGTTATAGGTCTTCGTAGTGGGTATAGATGCTATTACAGTTCCATCATATTATTGTTTGCCCCGTAGAAAAACAGTTTAAATTTTTCGTGATTAATTGCTGGTGACGATTTGTGACCTTAATTTTTGTTCGACAGTAGTTGATGTGGGAATGACAGAATTTTAGTTGCTGAATTAGTCCGGGAATGTCATTTGTGAATTCAGCCACTAAGAGGTGTGCATTTTGCGACTTGTTATCTATAAAGCAGATTAAGTTTGTTGGAGTTAGTAAACGTTTTAGGTTATTATTTTCTACTTCTTCAATATAACCTCTAAAGATGTCGTTTAGGGATAGTTCTGCTTGCTCCTCCGGGGAAATTTCTTCCCCATTCTGCGATGTCTGGGAGAGCGGGAAAACTTTGATCTGTTGCTGTGTTAGGGTGATTCGGCGTCGTTTGGAATTTCTGTAGGTTTCAGCGCGTTTATATCGACTGAGGGGCGAATAAATTGGTGTGCATGGTAAGCGCTGTTTACGGAGAGACTATGTTGATCTAATTCAGTGTTTAACGAGCAATCATCTCCCTTGTGTCCCATCTCGTGACATCTGAAGCAAATGAGATCATCTGAAGTTATGAATATTCTGTAGTTTCTATCGTTGTAGTTTAACGGGAAGGAATCAGGAAGTTTGATCTTACTTGATTGTGTTGGTGTAGACTTGCCGGCGCCAACTTATAATGTGGCCGAATTCGTCATTTTGTGGTTGTACTCTTAACATGGAAATATGAGAGGCTAATTGGAGCTGGAGGTTATTTTTTTGGTATTGTTCTATAACTGTATTTGGGATGATCGGGCTTACATTTGAAAGAAAGAAAGAAAGAAAGAAAAATGTATTTTATCAAATTACAACGTGTACACACAAATATTTACATAGTAGAGTCCCGGCATGAGCCTAGACCGCAGTATTAAAATTAAAAATAACAACACTATAGTTTAAACGTAAGTATGATAAGCGGGGGAAAATTATAAAACCCGCAAACGAATAAAAAAAAAAATTACATATATATATACATAAATATACATACAAATATATACGTACATGCATACACATATATTCATATAACTTAAAACGATACAAAGGTAAAAATTGTAACGACACACTTAAAAGTTAAAACAAAACAAAAATTTAAAAAAAAAATTAAAAAAAAAAAAAAATTATATATATACATGTACACGTATATACATATATATACACATATATATACAGCGGAGAAAAGAAAAAATACAAAACAAAATAAACTCTTTTCGAAGCGCATGAAAGATAAAGCGATAAGTGTTAAAATAACTTAACTATATAATTACGAATAATAACGATTGAACACATTACAAATATACTAATTTACAACAAATTATGTTTAATACGACGATGTTTTGGTGTACATGAACATAAGTTGCCTGGAATCATAGTTGCCAATAGTCGTTATTAGTTCATTGCTATGTACACTGCAGTTTTGAAAAAATTTGTTCGCTAATTTAAATATATATTCTTTAATATATGGAATATTTAACATGCGATGCATATCTGATATTCTCGTATAACGAGATGCATATAAAATGCATCTTAAACATTGATTTTGTACAAGTTGCAGTTTCTTAGAATTAGACACAGAACACCAAACCGGACAAGAATAAGTCATTGTTGGACTGATAATAGTTTTATATAAAATTAACTTATTATCGATATTCAGGTGAGATTTACCTTTAAAAAGCGGGGATAAATTGAACATATAGTTTTATTCGCTTTTGTAATAGCAGCATTAATGTGTTTAGTAAATGCCAATTTTTTATCGAAAATTACGCCTAAGTAACGAACATGATCAGACCACGCGATAAGATCGCCATTAATATTAATTTTCTCCGGTAATAAAGGTCGTCTGCGAGTAAAAAGTATCGATTCTGTTTTTAAAGGATTGATGACAATTTTCTCCATTTAGGGAAATATTTCCAAACTCGCGAAGATCCTCGTTGTAATCTATTACTAATTGCGCGTGGTATAAAGGAACTACAGAATAAAGCTGTATCATCAGCATAAAGAGCAACTTCGATGTTGTTTAATTTTGAGAAAATCGTAAAAATAAGGCGAAAATAGAAACGGTAGACGCTACCCTGAGGTACACCAGCTAGACAAGTCTTGCTGTAAGAACGCGCTTCATTAATTTCAACATAAAATATCCTGTTACTTAGGTAGCTTTGTACAAGTTTAACCAAATACAATGGAAAATTACAATCATTTTGTATATAATGCCATCGTGCCATGTAGTATCGAATGCTTTAGCGATGTCAAACATAACCAATCCAGTGTGCTTCTTACGGTTGAAATTATCTGTAATGTGTTCTGCGATTCTCGCGATTTGATGAGTAGTAGAATGAGCTGGCCTGAATCCAAATTGTACTTTAGGAATAATATCGTGGCAAAAAGCGTACGCCTTTTTAAAATTATTTTTTCGCGCAATTTATTTAGATTACCGAGTAAAGTAATATAGGTCGTATATTATTGATCTTAGAAGAATCTTTCCCAGGTTTTGGAAGCGCTATAATTTTACCAATTTTCCAAGTACATGGATAGTATCCATATTTAATTATAGCATTTATAATATTAGTAATCTTAACAATAGCTTTCACAGGAAATCTTTTAATTAATATAGAGGAAATATTGTCGTTACCTACTGAAGTTTTATGTTTTAACAGTTTTATACTAGCACGAACCTCCCTAGGTTTTATATAATTAATACCGGATGAAATTTGATTATACTTCATAAACTTACAGATTCTACTTTTAACTTTCTTAGAATGATAACTAGTCCCCGTGAGTGCGGTTCTGGGCATGCACTTTAAAATAATGGTTAGCAAGTAATTCTACCTTATCAAATTCTTTGTAAGCATAATTATTTGTAACAGTGTCATAAAGTGGAGGAATAGCTTCGTGTGGTTTATGATAGTATTTGCACACTTTCCACAGACTGTTATTTTTAGTATTTAGTGTAGTTAGAAACTTATTAAACTTATTATTATTGCGGTATTTTAACATCGCCCGTACTAATCTATTTAAAAAAGTTAAGAAATTTCTTAATATTGCCACGGCGATGAGTGTTGCGGTTATTTATATAAATTCTTCTCACATAATTTTTAAATTTAATAATGGTAACGATGTAAAGCCGAAGTTAGCGAAAAATTAGTATGCATATTTTTAGGTACAAATAGATCAGTGGCTTCAGAAATTAAATTTTTAAACTCAGAGATGTGATCATCGATATTTTTTTGATTTCTAATAGACTGATTCAAATTTACATGTTCAGAAACATATCTTTCGAAGTCATTCCAATTAGCATTACGATAATTATAAGAGAACTAATCCTGAACGAATTGATAACTATTATTTCATATAAATAACAGTATATATTGGATTATGGTCAGAAGATAAGCAATTAAGTGACACAACAGACATAATATTCACATTCTTAACCACAGCTAAATCTAGAACGCTAGGTTTGAAATTTTGGGGACAAAGAATGTAAGTAGGTTCCCGCGGGGCAACGATCTGAAGATTATTACGCATACAAACTTGATAAAGAAGATTACCTGCTGAGTTATTGCTAAAACAATTCCATATTTTATTTCTAGCATTCAGATTTCCTACAAGAATAGTTTTGTTGTTAGTATTAGTCAAAAACTGAATATCATTGCTAAATTTGCACATCATTCTTGGGGGTTTGTATACTGCATATATAATTATATTATTATTATCGTGTACATCATTATTAGTATGGAAATATATACCAATTGCTTGCATACAGTTTAAAGAAGGTATAGGAAGCAAATTATACGGTGTACCACGTTTTACTAATAAGGCAACTCCTCCACTCTTGCGACATTTATCGTTTCGATAAATGTGGTACCCAGGAAAGTTAAGTCTACAAGATCCATCTAGCTTGGTTTCCGACAAGGCTATGATATCAATTTGGTTGTTAATTATAAAATTATGTAGTTCCTGATGTTTATTGATTAGAGAACAACAGTTCCAAGCAACTAGTTTAATACTAGGTACATTACACATTCATTAATAATTTAATTAAAAGTAATGTTGAGCGAATATTTCTATCGCTAACATTAATTTGCCAAAAACATCGTTAGATTTTTCGAATGTTTATACGATTAGGGAAATAGACAAGAAATATTGGTAATGAAATTTGTTCAACATTTGATACGTTATGATTATTTTTTTAAAATTGCACAATATTATCAACCTTTACGTCGGGAAAATTTACGAGTTCTCGTTTGACATCGTTTGTGTTTATACCGAACGGGAGGCTTCCTATGTTTGGGCAGGTGCGTGTAATATTGTATACTTTTTTCTCGTAAATATTTTAACAATTTGTCGTAATCACCATCTTCGTTCGTAAAAATTAAAGTACGATTACCTCGAATTTTAATGATGAATTCCTTTTTCGAATTGAATTGTTCTACAATCGTACGATAATCGACCAACGGAAGATTAAGTATTGTAATCGGTGGAAATGTTATCGATTGCTGTTGTTGATGCACAGCATGATGTACAACAGCTTCGTCAACTTGGATTGCAGCGTTATCGTTATCATAGTTTATCGTAGAACTGCTTTCTTCTATTTTAAGTTTCTTTGTTCCTGTTACGAACGACGTAACCGGCGCTTTACGAGCTGTATTACTCTTTCCTTTTCTAGCCCCTTGTTGCCGCCACGACACCGTCATTTCTCTGTCATTCATATCCACGTTATTATCGTCGTCGTCGTAATTATCATAATCTTCAATAGCCATTTGATCAACCCAGCTAGCATGAGCCTGCTGCTGTTCTATCTCGCTATGAGACGAGCAAGCAGCTTTTTAATTGGTCGGGAGAGTGCGGTTCATAGTAGCGCGAAACCTACCACACCGCCTCCCACAAACACACACGAACACAATATATTAATCGGTGTTAAATTAAACGCGAAAGACACAAACTTCGATTAATCCTAATTTTTCAAGAGTGACGTTTGAAAGAATTAGTTTCCGCGAGGATCAGTTTAGTTTACGGGCTTTTATGAAGTGTTGTCCGATTGTTATTCCCTCATGAGTGTGGACTACATCATTAACCGTGTTTTTGTTTGCTAAGAGGACTATAATTTTATTATTACTCACGCGCGAGGCAGCGATAATATTTTTTTGCATCATTAACGATCGATTTAATTGCTCGAAGGTAGTCGATTAATTTTAATTCCCGGTATATAATTTAATATTATGCCTTGGTCTTCCGTTGGATGCTCGAAGTCTAATATCGGAACTATTTTTTTCTTTACTTTATCGGAGTAAGATGGCGTAGTAGGCGAAATGTTCCGATTAATTACGATCTGATTTAAAAATGTTAGTAATTTCGGAAAAGCGCGACGGTAAATCGCGATTATCGGAATTAGCTGTATTTACACATTGCAATATACGTTAATTTTGTTAGTTTAGTAAAAGGAATGTTGTTAGTATTAGTAGAATGAATGTTGTTAGTATTAGTAAACGGAACGAACTCACCGCTTTCTGTTTGCTTTGACATTGCTCACGCGGCTTTATCTCCGCCTGATAAGAAAAGGGTTTGACATCTTTTAACTGCAACACAAAGAAATTTACACGTAATAATATACAGGAAACACGTTTAATTAATTCATAGTTATTTAAGTAATTGAACATTTTATGTAACGGTAGATGATTTAAAATCGACTATGAAAACTTGTGCCGCGCAGTCCACAAGGTAGTATTTGTATTTATTCACATCGTTTCTCTACGATTTTCCAAAATTGACAAACACGCAGGTTGCTTTATACGCGGATGATATAGCATTACACATCTCTTACAAACCAACTGCTATTAAAAATCAATTAAAAAGCGGTGTCGCCTTTTAAAGTATTATCGCAAATCGAAATAAACGCATTAAAAACTGAGGCCGTATTTTTTACTTGCCCTCGACCAATTTTACAAACTGAACTTCTAGTCGATGATATAAATTGGTCGGATATATTTGGGTGTTTTATTAAAAAAACGGTTAACCTTCTCGGCGCATGTAAAGTACGCAGCTTTAAAAACAAATAAAGCAATAAGCGCAGTTTATTTAATCGTAATATCTTAACGTTAATACTAAGCTAAATATTTATAAAGCGCTTAATCGATCTGCGATGACTTATGTCTGGTCTTCTATCTGGAAGGCCTTTAATAAATTACGATACAAAATAGGTGTTTAAATATTAAGTACCCTAAGATATACCGGAATAGCCGTGAGATATTAAATTTACCTTTTATTCGGGATTATATTCTTACTATTAATTGTATATTGCATGAAAATCGGTATATCTCAACGTTCGGAAATTACTGTTGCAGGCAACTACAGTTTATGTACACGAACTATAAGACGCCTTAAACATAATGTAAATTAATAATATTTGATAAAATGTAATCCGCTTCTTATTTTATATATATATATATATATATATATATATATATATATATATATATATATATATATATATATATATATATATTTCACCTACAATATGGCTATGTATATGTGTATTATATTATCTACTTTTATTATTATTATTATTATCATTATTGTTTTCTTTATAATGTGATTCAAAGAGTTTTATGGAGTGGATTTTTTTTTTTTCATATGCGTCAGGATAGTAAATATACTAATTTCTATTTACAAGAATTATTACATGAAGAATTTATTTAGATATAATTTTTATACGTACAATCATTTGTTGCCTTGACCAGATAATGTCTCTTCTGTACCCTCCACTCTGAACAGGCAGTCTGCAATCCTGATCATGTTTTTTTCGTTTGAAGACTCTGCTGTAGCGCCGTTGCGTTCGGAGCTTTACCTTGTCTTCCTACGTTCTTCGAGTATTACACCTCCGTATAATCGTCCCTTCAACATAATCTACAATTATTCCCCCATATAGCGACATTTCTAGAAAAGTCAGCATATTTGATTAAAATGTAGATAGTCCCTACAGTATCACGTTGGGGTTAAGGCGCCCGCATTGAAGGAAAAAGAATACATAACATACCTATATATAAATGCCGTATATTTATAATAAGATAGAAAAATATTTTTTTTTTCTTTTTACACGGCAACGCAATCGCTGTATAACGTCTTGGGTGTCAGTTTATTTTCTTCGTCGTCGAAGGCGTTGTCGCCGCCGGTCGAGTAAAATTTCCCTTTTAAGCTGCTTACTTCCTGGACGCTTTATTCGAAGCTTCACAATGCGGCAAAGTTAAGGGAAAATCCTTTTACCGGAGCTAATTCGACTTAGTACACGGACGAGATATATGAGAGCGTAAAAAAAAAACCGGTAGTAAGGGAGTACGATAGAAGAAAATAAAGACCGATTTAGGCGATAGTTGTAGAATTAAAGTGAATAAGAGCATTCAGGAAAGGAAAGCTGAAGCCGATAAGACGACCGAATACGCTAAAAATAAAGACGGTTAACGTCCGCGTGAGTTAACGAGTAAAAAGAAGGTATCGAAGCTATTAAAATCCGATCGACCAATACCAGAAACTTCGTTCGCAATTTTAAAAGTCTAAGACAAACGCACACACTTACAAGCGTATTATCGTAACATATCGGCCTACTCATCTCGGCCGATGTCCTATATAAGGTATAAAATCATTCATCCGATAAACCGATGTAGAAAGCTCAATATATATATATATATATATATATATATATATATATATATATATATATATATATATATATATATATATATATGTATATAAGGAAGGAAAAAAAGGAAAGACGATGTTAATTATATTATTTCACACGCGAAAAACAAAGACGAATAAAACGATAATGATGGTGACGATGATGATAATAAAGGAAAATAACAGCAATAACAAATCAATCAATCAGCAATCGATATATTTCAGGAGGGGATAAAAAGTAAACAACGTCATTTTTTTTTATAAAATCACAAAGCTTTTAAGTAAACAATAAAATAGTCACAAAGATTTTAAGTAATCAATAAAATAGGAGTTAAAACCGCAATTTTTTTTTAGTATCGCAAAGCTTTTCGGCTTTTAAGACATTATCAAGTGAACGTAAAAATAATATATAAAACTATATATATATATATATATATATATATATATATATAAATAAATAAGAAAATTAAAACGGTAAAAAATACTAATTTATATGTATATACAATTTAGAAAAATAACTTCATAAAATAATCTAACAGGGACTATGAGGCAATATATATAATATATTTTAATTTCGTTATATACGTGTTGATACGAATAAATTATTTTATAAAGTAATCTTTGTAAATTGTATATACATCTAAATTAGTATTTTGTACATTTTATATTTTTATATCGTACATATTTATGTTTTATTTTTTTGTTCACTCGGTAATGGCTTTTGAATTCAGCTGTTTTTATGTTGTGTATTTTGCAAAAATCACTACACTTCGCCCTTTTCAAATTAACAAAATAACATGTTACAAATCGGATATATTAAGCGTACGTCGGCAGGAGATTAAAATGTGACCGATTTTTGAAATTGCTTTTAAATATTCACGTTATTTAGCCGACAAATAATGTTTGCCGTTGTAAGACACTTATCGTGAATTGAGTGATTTTTTTTTTTTTTTTTTTTTTTTTAATATATATCTTTTTTTTTTTTTTGTAAGTTAATATGTGTAATATACGAAAATTACAATACTTCCGGAAAAATAATATTCTTTACGTCCATTTGGTTGCAAGGTAATAAAATATATCGATTCTCTACGTCGCCACTTCTAGAAACTGCTGCATATAATTGTCCACGCGAAAAACATTCTAACCTCAAGTCAATGCCAATTCGTTTAAATGTCTGCTCCCCCCCCCTGAGCTCTGTTGATTGTGATGGAGGAAAAGGAAATTGTAGTCTTTTAAATCGTATTGGTAAATCAGACGGAATCAGTGGTATACGAGGTATCAGAGCCGTCTCTCTCCTTACGCTTGGCCGGGTGAAATAATCGCTTCAATAGTGTTATTACACATTCTTTTCACTTGCAATCTCGTATTATTACGTAGTATGGAGATAATATCATTTAATTCAGATTTATCTGACAAATCTGTCGTGGTAGTTTTCTCTATCTGCTAACTGTATTATCATCGATAACATAAGGTTCAACATTTATTGTCGGAATTCGAACAGGTTGTCTACGTTTATTCTAACGTTCGTCGATTCGAGGAGCACGCGGTAAAATTATTTCTGTAATTCTCAAACGGCGAAACTGATCACTATGACATCACATTGTAGCTCCATTCTGTTCGCTACAACATGGCGGTATTGCTTCTAGTTGTAATATTTGATTAATTGTTGCATCTGTGTTCATTTCGACTAACGGTTATCTTCTGCGTTAGTTTTATAATTTAAAATTGTAAAAGTTTCGTTTTTCATATTTTTAGCTTTTGTTTTCAATTATTTCATTTATTTATTTTTTTGTCGCGTTTTTTAAACGATTTCAAAAATTTTCTAACTTGCATCTCAACAATTGAATCTATTATTTTGTTTATAAGCCGCTCACTTGCTTTATTCAAATTTATCTCTAAATTTATTCTAATTTCGATTATTAAAAAAATCATCAATTCACCTAACTAACTCAGCATTACATAAGGAAACTATTATTAGATGAAACGGAAGAAGAAGGATATGAGTCATCGGCAAGTGAAACAGAAGACATCGAGGATGATGTACAGAACGACTTTCATGATGAAAAGGTGGTGTCGACGCATTCAGATGTGTTAGAGTATGTCGTGCAGCAGGAAAACTAATCGATGACCGATGTGTGTGTGTTTTTTGGATTGATCAATATCGCTGGCATAAATAGTTACGTTATTCACTGCGAAAATTCAATAGCGGCTGAGAAAAACCATCTACTTCGTATACATGAAGCAGCTGCAATCAGAACTGGTTGAACCATGGCTCAAAAAAAACGTCTTGAAATCCCAACAATACCAAGACATATAAGAGAAAATATACGATATTTATTGAAATTTCCCGATGATAAAAAGACTTTATCTAAGACAAACGTTCCTATTCCTCCAACATCAGCTAAGTCCAAGAAAAAGAGGAAAATTTTGTTCGTATATATATAAAAAATAAAAAATAAAAGTATGACGAAAACAGTTTGCTCCAAATATAATATGTCAATTTGTGGAGAAAATACAGTAAGCTTCTGTTCGCGTCCTGTGCTGAAGAAAGCGGGAAATAATTATACTTTCAGATTTTTTATAGTAAACAGTAGTTATATAAATAATACGTTTAACTATACTTTGTTAATTTTATCAAAAATAATATTTTTTTTTTTTTACATTTCATAATGTTTTATACGCTTAATTTGTTTGAAAAGAAATGTATTAAAAAATTTAAACGGTATTCAATATTAAAATTTTAAAATTCACATCGATAAGAATGTAAATAGATCGACTTCTCGTGTTAGCTTAATAGTATTATTTGGAAGGTTAGCTATGTAGGGTTAACTAAATACTATAAATAACGCTACAAAACTTATTTATATTTTTCACTAGCGTCGCCCGATCGCTTCGCTCGCGAACTGCAAGTCAATTTCTTTAGGGTGTGAACGCTGTCGCCGCAGTCGTCTCAGCAATTCTTCGCCAGTCATCGGGAGTCTTCTTCATACCTGGGTAGCGAACGGGTCGCGTCGCCCGATCGCTACTCTTATCATTTTTATAATATAATTAGAAATTCCGATAATATCATTAATTTATTCAAATTATCATTCAATTCGTTCAGTTTTAGATTAATGAAGTCTATTCTGAACTTTTTCCATGAATTTACAGCTGCAACGGCTGGACATATTTTTCATAGTGATAGCTTATTAGACTTGGGTGGAAATACCCTTTCTAACAGTGTACATCTCAATGAAATCGTCCAATTACATTAGGCGCAGCATAAAAAAAACACCATTTCTGGCAATAAGGGTACAGCTGCAACAGCTGGACGACCGATTTTTATTTTTGGTAGCCAAAAAACCTTCCCGGCATTGGTGGTAATAAGCTTGCAAAATTTCAACTCAATCGAATAAGTAGTTTAGCCGTCTATAAAACGCGAACAAACAAAAAAACATTCTTATATATATATATATATATATATATATATATATATATATATATATTTTAATTTTTTATATAATGTGGAATGTAGTGATTTTTTATAAAAATCAATTGAAAATTAGTTAAATCACTAATATTTATTTTCTTAAGGAAAACACAAAGCTTTTCGGCATTTACGCCATTATCAAGTGAAAAATTTAAGAAATCATAATTTTAAAAATATAAATTAAATATAATTACTTAAA
Organism: Coronaproctus castanopsis; assembly: GCA_032883995.1. NCBI lineage: Eukaryota > Metazoa > Arthropoda > Insecta > Hemiptera > Monophlebidae > Coronaproctus > Coronaproctus castanopsis. The sequence goes on along the minus strand of CM065054.1, from coordinate 104,819,522 downwards.
AATATCACATATTTTTAAGTAATTATATTTAATTTATATTTTTAAAATTATGATTTTTTAAATTTTTCACTTGATAATGGCGTAAATGCCGAAAAGCTTTGTGTTTTCCTTAAGAAAATAAATATTAGTGATTTAACTAATTTTCAATTGATTTTTTATATATATATATATATATATATATATATATATATATAAATAGATATAGATCTAATCGCTTGTTATTTAATAACGACCCGGTTTCTTTATCAAATTCATTTATAGGATCAGAACAAGAGGAAGGATGAACAAAGTTAGATGATGATGCCGTTGAGGGTGAATAATTGCTGATCTAGTTGGGAAAATCTCTCTATTTACACATGAGAAATTAAAATCGTTTTCATAGCGTACTCCATTTAAATATATATATATATATATATATATATATATATATATATATATATATATATATATATACATTCTTCAAGCTCTTACTCGCATCACCGACTTACAGAATTAAAGAAGTAGCGCAGCATAATTTTGAAATACATATTTCCTTGTACGCTTCCAATTTATTTTAGATTCAACTAAAGTTCTTCGAAGAACTTTTTTTAAAACGTGCAACTTTTTTCTTTTTTCCCCTTTTTTTTTCCCCTTTTTGGCCCTTTTTTTTATTTATTTTTTTTTCTACAAAATAATTACAATACTGTTATCTTTTAGCCACATATGCATAATTTAAATAATCGTTGAGAAATGATCCGAAGCCAAACTCTTCATTCGTTTCTTGTTTTAAATCAATCAATAGATATCCGTGCGATTACATCTGTATAATAATTTTTCCGAAAGTTTATGTTCTCCGAGTATAGCTGTAGGTGAAGAATTTTTCGTGTCTTATCGCAGGGATTCTTAAATGATGTAGCGTTTAACGATATATCTCTTCGACCTTTTTTCCTCGATGAAATACAAATTTGGCGCGATCAAAAATACATTAATATTTCCGCGATGACAACCTTTTTTTAGATAAATCTACTACGCGATTGCTAGATGATTCACGCATCAAATCGTCTAATTATTACTAGTCGGTTCTAACGAATTATATTCCGACATAATGGCTAATCCTTAAAGTGTGTGAAGAAATTTTAATGTCGGTTAAAATTTCGCGGTTCGGAATAATGCCAAATAATTTTCTTTAATTTTCGTACGGCGTAATTTTTGATATATATTTTAGGAATTTTGTGACAAAAGTTCATTCGCCACACGCAGATGGTGCTGCTAAAATTGCAGAGAATGCGTGTTTCCGAATAGTATCCAATAATATTATCTACATAATACTAGCATCGCTTTAACGCTACTTATGTTACTACAGGCTCATTATAAAGTAGCGTCATTTTGAATTTTGCCCGATAGACGCGAACAGCTATGCTAAAACCCGAATATTAACCTTTAAGTGATATCTGAGGCTGTGTGTATGCATATAATGGTATATATGTACGTGCTTCCATATATATATATATATATATATATATATATATATATATATATATATATACAAGCATTTCCGGTTTCTCATTATCGTTAAACGTGCATGAGGAGGTCTACGTCCTGCCACAGTGTATTCTTTCGCCGCCCCGGCATCTAGGGGCGGTTATAGCAGTGCTATAATATATTTTAATTTCATTAGGTACGTATTTAATAAAATCTACAAATAGGTAGTCACGACGTTCGGCAATCGAACAATACGACGATGATAATCATGATGTATTTATATGAATATATTATTTTATAACGTTATTTTTGTACATTGTATATATCTGAATTAGAATTTTTTGCGTTTTATATTTTTATATTGTGAATATATTTATATGTATCATTTTCATGTTCACCTGGTAATTGCTTAATAGGATAAAAAAAATTTGTGACTTCATTTTTTTACAAAATTAAGTGAGTTTAACTCCTTTTTTGTCGTTTATTTTTTAAAAATCAGTACAATTCACACTTTTCAAATTAAGAAAATAAACCATTACAAAACAATATATATATATATATATATATATATATATATATATATATATATATATATATATATTTGTAAATGCGCAGAGTGTGCGTAATTTAAATTAGTCATAAAACAACATTAAATAACATTATTTAAAATGTGAATTATAAATATAACTTGTGCAAGGTAAATAAATTTTAACAGATGAATACATGCTATAATAAGTCTACATATAATACACATAGGTGGACAAATTAATACATAACAGCCGGTGCACCTACTTAGAATAGAATTAAGAATGTGCAATATATTCATATAAATACGTATCAAATGAAATCGAAATATATATAATTCCTATCGTTATAATATGTTGTAACACAGTTCGTAGTGATCGCTTAACACCTTTTATTTTTCATAATTTCACACCAGTAAATGAATAACTATATATACCATCATCATCTTCATCTCGTCGTTCACCTGAGATGGGTATCGTGATCAGGTAGCAATCTGAATCGTTTAGCGCCATACAATCCGATCTTTTAGTTCGTTGTACACGTAGATACAATTCAGATTGTTTTATTAGCATATCTGTCCTACCTTCTGGAGGACGATCATTTTTGGGTTTTTTCCCGAGGACCTTTCTTTGTATCATCAATGTTTCTAAATTTCGTCCGCTGCGAATAACGTATCCGACATGGTACATCGCGCGGAGAACAGCGATATTAGCTAATCGCTGTTTGAGATTCGATATTATTTATTAATTGGTTTCGCTGTCCACGAACAGAAAACTCTCCAGCTGGCAAACGGGAAACCATTAAAGTATTTTCCCTTGAAAACCATAATTAGAAGCGTTAGTAACTGATTTTATATATATATATATATATATATATATATATATATATATATATATATAACAATAGCGGAATCTTTAAACCTTAAGTTTGAAATTAGCAAGTCTCAAATTATGATTGTAACTGGTCGTGATCAAAATCTTGTACTAATTTTATGTAATAATATTAAGTTTAATAATCATGTTTTCAGATACATTGACCGCATTAAATATTCAGGTTTTATTATAGATAATCGACTGAAATATAATAAACATATTCAATACAGAAATGACAAGGTCGATAAATATTATTATATTTTTAAACCACTCGGTGGTAAATTATGGGGACTAAATTGTAATTCAAAGTTAATACTATACAAAGGTTTGGTACCGAGTTTATACTCATATTGTGCTGGTATCTACTATAACCGCTTAACCAAACAGCTAATTCATAAAGTAAATTCGAATTGCCGAAAATTTTTGATTGATTTAACATATTCATATATAACTACTTCAAATATCGCTATTCAAACTATCGCACGAGTATTACCTCTATTGATCTTCGTATTAAAAAACGATCACTTATTTTTGAAATTAAAAAAGAACATAATGAAATTATAAACGAAGAACATCTTAAACAACTTGATTTGCAGATTTTGTAATGAATTAAAATCAATATTATGATGCTCAAACTAATGGTAAGTTAATTAATAAATTTTCTCCAGATATAATTAAACGTTTTAAAAACAAAAGGATTAAAGTAAATTTTTATACGACGCAGATCCTTACCCCATGGTTCTATCGGATATTTTTTTGAATAAATTACAAATCATCAACGATGGAAAAAGTCGTAACTAATGAAATAGAGGATGTGCAGCACAGAGTATACGCATGTAGTAAATATAACCATCTGAGAAGATTGTATAATATCGATTGCTCTCTTAATCCTAATGAAATTATATTCTATTAGAAAAATTTTCTATTTTTATCTCGGAATTATTTAAGATTAAACACAGATATTGATAGTCACTACCGGTATCCATAAGCTACTTTCGCAGGCTACTTTTTATAATGTATGTATATATATAAATGTATTATAAGAAAATTATATATATATATATATATGTATGTATGTATGTATATATGTATATATATATATATACATGTACATATGTAGGTAAGCAAAGAGATAGACAGATGTAATGTATGCTGTAATATAATGACTTACGCATTATAAATACTTATACAAGTAGTTTTCACTTAATCATATGATCGTGCTCCATATGCAAACGAAAACACACACACACACACATATATATAATACGTTTGGATCAGTGTATAAATTTTTGGACGTTTTATGTAAGATGAATTTCAGGACAATTGTGATTAATGTCGACGAGTGAAGCAGTGCAAAATGAAATTCAACTTTGGTTACTTTCCTAACCTAACATCTTGCTATGTACCACCCGTCGATACCGTCAATCTATATTTTCTCTCATTCGAACTTTATACGATTTTCACCCACGTTTTACATTTTGTTTTACATTTTGTTTCACCCTTTTCTTTACAGTTTTCGTTTTTGTGCTCGTTTTTATTTTTCCTTTTTAAACGTTTTATTAACCCCCCGGTGGGCGCGTTTTTAACACTCACACCAACCGGCGCATCAGCGGATTGATGTTTACACCATTTTATTTAATATTATTGCACAAAGTAAATACTCATTTTTTATAATATTATGTTCATATTATTTTACTTATACTTTCTTAATGTGAGTCTAAAAAAAACACCTTGAAATAATCTTTCTTAATGTAAGTCCAACTAAATGTTTTATGTAATTCGACAAAGTAAATAATCAGTTTTTGTAACATTATATTCATATTATTACTTATACTTTCTTAATGTAAGTCTTAAAAACATGAAATTTCTGAATAAAAGTCGAACTAAAAACATAAAATCATCTATGTAGGATACGCATCCAAAAGATTATTCCTGAACCGAAAAGCTAAAAAGCATAAAGTATTTTTAAGAATTAAAAAATCATGTAAATTATTTTCGGTGTATGTACTGTATTTTCCGTTTACTATGGTTTTGACAAACGTGTTTATCATTCATTACGTCTGACACATTAGTTATGTTTTCGCAGGAATTATGTTTCTTCAACATTGTTGGTTTCCTTTTTTTTTGTCATAATTAGTTGACAAAAATGGTACAACATCCTCGGTAATATATCAAGTTTTTTTTTTTGTTTTTTTTTTTTTTTTTACATTTGAAATAACGAACTAACCAGAGTCAATCCAATTATCTAGTCAATCTGTTTTACAATTAAAATGTTGTATAAAGTTTATATTACTCGGATAAATGTAGGATGAGTTTTTCCGGTATTTCAGGTATTGAAAAATTATATTAAATTTCGAGAACGCTTTATTTACTAATTCGGTACCGCTGATGTCTAAATTCAGTACCGCTACGGTTGCATCCTGTCTCAGGATATGCTTTACGTTGTCACTTGTATTGCATAATCTTTAAACAATCCGTGTCCTCTGATGAAAACACAACGTTGTTTAATATCTCTATAGTCGGGAAAGAATTGTTTCGCTATTATATCCATTCCCATATAATGCTTAATATTTTTTTATATAGTAATCATTCGGTACTGTTTTCAACTGTTTAGACGTTAACAATTTTTTATCATGTGCATATAAATTCACGAACGGAATTTACGTTATTCTTTATCAGGAAGGTGTTAATACGTTTCTCTATTTCATATATGAGTGGCTTAATAATACCAGCAATGACGATGTAGCTATATGACTTGTTTAACTTGATGACGATAATTCGCTGAAATAAGAAAATTCCGTTCGATTTGTGAAATGATCTTCTTCCTCGTTAGTAACAACGCGAGCTACGACTACGAACACTCGTCTTCTGCAAGTTTTATCGGATTGATCGAAGGAAAAATAGTTTTTGCGCATTTATGCCTCCGATTTTACCTAGATTGCAGCCACCTTTTTTTTAATGCGTGTCGTTGAATAAGTACTGCACATCTGATTCACAGAATCGACCGACCCCCGTACTTTTCTGCAATTCGACTTCTGTGTACACTTTACATATGTCTGCTCCGAAAGTTTCTTACGTTCCGACTGTATAAAATTTATGACATCAAGTACAGAAATTAAACAGAATACCGCACCACTAGAAGACTGTAATGAATCTACAATTTCATTGTCGCGGATTTCTTCGACGTCCCGGTAACCATAAGAAAGATACGATTATACTCACGTTTTCCAGATGATTAAGTTTCAACATGACGAATGAAATCAATGAATCTGACGCCTTCCGTTGTTTTTCCATAGCCTTCATAATGCTTTACGAATCGGTGATATTGGCATAATTACCTGTAATCGTCACATCAATTAAGATAAGGATAGAAATACTGCTACACATTCAGCGGTAATGCGCATGGCGGTTTGCTACTGCTTTCAGGATTATTTATATTTTTATTTTCTATCGATAATTTTTGCGTCGGATCGTAAACTCGGCACTACCTTCCGTATAAAAGTCCGTGTTCTAGCTAATCGGCTATCCCGACGATTATAAGGTAGAAAGTGTTTCATTCTGAGAGTATATCTGTATTTTTTTTATTTATATATATATATATATATATATATATATATACTGTAAACGATTTATATAACTCTGCAACAGCAATTTCGACTCAGTTTAAGCGTACACTTTGAAACTGATAGTCAAACAGCGTACGTGTCGGTAATCCGAGCCGAATAATACGCGTATATAATAATTTCTTATGAACGCTTTCGTACATTATAAAATTTCGACAAAAAAATTATAAATTTTATACGGATGTTTATTAAACACAGACAATTTTCAATGTTTTTATATAAATATTTATAAAATTGATACCTTTCACGTCAACCAGAAAATAAACAATTTTGTTAGCATATTCAAATTTCATGTACCGTATAGTGGACATCATAACTGAAACGGTTAACGACAGATAAAAAGATTGTTTAAAGTATACTGCAGATTTCATATCGATTATATATATATGTATATATATATATATATATATATATATATATATCATTATTAAAGATTAAACGAAAATCCGAGATAAATATCGAACTTGGTCGAGCCGGTGACTACTATTGGTATCAATATTGATTTCCACTGAAGGTAATCCACGTCGTCTTGTTGTGAAGTTTCAGTTTTTTCAATGTTTATTTTTTAACTCTCGCCGTGTGTAAAAGTTAAAAATATCGCCAACAACTTTTTCTAATCTGCTACTTACGGTAGTTAGCCTTTAAGATTTACAATATAATATACTAAATAATCAGCTATAGTGTACCTACACAACGTTAGGTATGTCGTTTATTGAAATTAAAAGTAGATAAGGGCCCCTAATACAGCGTCCTGCGGTGCACACCAGAAGGATAGGTTTTGACAGAGGACTAACATACTGTAGGAATAACGTAAAAGTTGCTGAAATAAAATTTTATTATCTTTATCAAATATGAGGGAAATTTAAATATTAGGTGTTTGTTTTTTAATTTAATAATAAATCTCCGTATACGTATGTGAAGATTTAAATCGATCGGTTATCGCGCGTTCGAATGTTAATAGACGGTGATATCCTTTGATTTTTCTTATTTTTAAAGCGTGCAATCTTTATAACGATAAGCAGCAGTGAAGATATTTTACTATCGAAACCCGGAAGGAGGATAACAACCGAACGGTTGCTGATCCGACTTATTGATGATTAATTTTACGTTAAATCAACAATTATATTATTTTGCGAGTAATCAGGATGGATGTTGAAGCTGTAGAGAATTTAATCTGTGTAATCTATTGAATTTTATACAGTCAGCGGGTTCTTCGATAATAAGTTTTGGACGAGTTTTTTCTTCTATCTTGCACTTGAGCCGCGGATCTTTTCTTTAACAGAAATTATCTTCAAGTCCTTCGAGATGTCGTCATTTCGTATAAACAAGGTTACGTTAACAATCCTATTTCCATAAAAACTATTATCGGAGTTAGATGTGCAGTACCCCATAGCGCAATATGTCCAAATTGGCTTTATTATCGATTTAAAAAGCAGAACTTTATTTTCTATCGAAAGAACAGAATTTCTTCCAAACATCCAGTACATATTTCTCAGTTTCAATCTGATCCGCGTACGTTCAGAGGTTAACACATATTTCGTCTTTAATATCCTTCGTATTTCGTAGGGACATCAACGAATGATCAAATGAACGGTGTCTGAATATTATCTACATTTGATTCATCTGCATCTTTCCA